>JAMJFZ010003603.1:0-88213 GCA_026225945.1 Cricetomys ansorgei
GCTTGAGAAGGGGCTTGGAGAGGCTGGACAAATGACATGGGAGAAAGTGCAAGAAAAAGTAAGCTCAGCACAGAGGTAGGAAGGAACTTCTGATGGTCCAGCACTCATTTAGCCACACAAGGTCAACGGTAACCAGTGTGTTCTTCCCAGACTCCAGTATCAGCTCCTCTATGCCATGGACTGTGTTAGTATGCAGTTGGTATGAAATAGATGCTTGGAAATGAACACAGGGAGTTAACAGGGGAGTTAGCCACAGTTTGAAAGCTGCTGTGGCAGAAAACGAAAGAATGCTGCCTTCTCTCGGAGACATAGATGTGGTGAAACCCTGGACCAGCCTGAGAGACACCCCTAAGTTCAGACTGTGCTTCCTGCTGGCATCTCCCAGGACACAAGGCTGTGGTGGACTTGTCCCAGCACCCTGGTGCCACAGTAATGTGAGGGAGTGACACTCACCTTTGTACTACAACTTCTGGTACCTGAACACGCACAATTATGCCCCTAAAAGGACAAGTTCGTCTCTGCTTCTGCCTGGAGACTGTGGCTCTTCTCTTTAATTCCCTTTCTTCCTCCACATGCCCACTTATAATTTTTGTTTCTTTTGAGGGTTAGGTTGAGTCAGTCTCAGTGTGTTGCCTTGGCTATTCTTGTGTCTAAAGGAGCTGCCATTATGTAACCTCTATTTTGCACGGGTGAAAAGAGCTATATGGCCAGGGACAGACACCTGACCATGCAGAGACCAGCCAGGCATGGGGTGAGGGGTAGGTCATGAAGAGTAAAGTTAAAGATGTGGAACAGAAACGGTAAGACATGCTCCTTGGAGGAAAGTGGGTGGTGGGGGTGAGGATGACAATTCCCAGTGCATGTCATGTAGCCAAGAGAAATCCTGCTTCTTATCATCCTTCCTCTACTGCTTTTGGGTCACCAGAGAAATGTGTATTGGGTCCGAAGGTGGAAGTTGCTCTGAAGTTGGTGTGGGGTGTTAGGTGTCATCATCCTACCTTGCCCACTGGTATACCTTGCATGCAGTATGCATGACAGCCAAGCTTCTCTGCTCTAACCAGTGGCTCCTCTCTGGGATTTTCCACATCTTGGGGCAGGGTCTGTAGCCTTCCAAAACCTCACCAGCCCCTACTCTGAGGTTCTTACCCTGTAGGAGCTGCTCTTGTTTCACACTATGACTTTGCTGCCTCTGTGGAAGGCCAGCGGGGATAGGGGAAGCCAGTTTTGCAGGAAAAGACTAATGCTGGCCCATCCACAGGAGGCTGGCTGGGAAGATGGAAGTTTCTAGAAGCACCACATCCCAGTTCTTATATCTGAGGCCTCCCTGGAGTCTCCCATCTCCATGTGAAATCTGCAGGCTCACAATTACCTGTGGCTTTGAGTGGACACCCCATTCATCTTTTCAACTTTCATTGAAAATTCATCTGCATCTCGGAGACTGTGGAGACAGAGGCCCGAAGAGCTAGTAAATTTCCAGGGTTGTGCTAGCTGGCTGGGAGCAGAGTTGGTTTTAAGACCTGGTTTGTGTGATGTCATGGCATTCCCCTGGCACAGAGCCCACGTAAGGACGTCAGTCCATGTCCAAACACAGGGACCTATAGACAAAGAACAAACAATCAGCAGCCCCCCAGAGTGTGTATGAGGGCTTTGTCGGGAGAGCAACCAAGAGAAGACAGTCCCTGTTGCACACTGAGCCCTTCCTACCCTGTTTAGGAAGGAAGAGGCAATAAATATAAAATTACGAAATGTATACCTGTAGTAGCATGCTGCTGTGGTGGCTCAGCAAGGAAGACAAGGAGGCATATTTCATATATGCAAATTCTGCCAGACCTCAGCAGAGTTTGGCCATCCTGGCCAGCACCATATTTGATCCACAGTGGAACCCCGAGTGTCACAGCTCAGGTCTTTTTATTAATTCAGAACTCCTCAGGTATAGATTATAAGAAATCAAACATCCCCCACAGAAATCCATCCTGCAGACAATACAAAATGCCAAGGCCTAGGCTGACCTTTTCTCCAACAGTGCAAAAAATAAAATAAAACAGTTATTTTAAACACAACTAAAAATAAACTTCTACAGCATATCCAGCAGAGAAAATGGTATAGTCTGGGCTGCGACAGCCTTGGAAAAGAGGGAGGAGTCAATCTGTCCTGCTTGATCAGCGAGCACCCTTAAAGTATAAGCGTGGCTGCCTGGGAAGCAGGGCAGCCAAACTCCTTGAAAAGATCTGAGCAGACTCAGCACAGGCATAGTTGCAGAAGAGGAAAGGGTTAGAAACTTCTTCATTTCTAGAGTGGCTGAAATCACGCAACACCTTGGTTGGCGCTCATTCTATGTGCTGTAGGGAGCCCGCGATGGCTTTGAAGCAGGAGACTGACATTGAGATAGAGGTGAGAATATGTGGCTACACCTGGTAGAGCCTTCCCAAGTAAGGTCCTGTGGAAATGCTCCCCGTTTCTCAGGGTTTTTCTTGAGTCTGCTTTTTCCAGGGAGCCCTCGAGGCCCACTCAGACAGCCCAGGCTTCCTGGACACTGCTGTTCCCAGCCTGTGTTCCACTAATGGGAACTAACTCTAACAAGGGTGGCAATATGGCTGCAGGCTGGAGCCCAGCAGCGGGGATCCCCATTCCCTGGTCACCTTGGTTCCTCAATAATGGAACCTCAGCCACAGTTCTGTCCTGACATCCTATCTGACTCCTGTTCACCTCTTCACCACCCCTCCCCCACAGTCTGGACACTATCCCTGGTCACTTCTCCATCACAGAGAGCCTCACCTAACAATCATGGAATTAAACTTTCACCACTGGCCTGCCTCTAGTCATCAAGGGTCACCAGTCACCTGGGGATTTCCCCAACCCTGTACTATCCATCAGCCCCCCAAACCCAGATCAAGCTCTTTAGACCTAACTTCCATCTGGGGCCTAGCCCACCCAGTCTTGCCGGTCTATCCCTTCCCTGTGGATTCTGGACACCACTCTTCCTCCATTTCAGTTAGTACTGGCATGTGAGTCACTGTTGCCAGGGCCTGGCCATGGCTAGCCACCTCCTGTTCTGACATCCAGCTCAACCCACGTGCTTGTTGGAGCTACCTCCCAGATCCGGCATGCTGAAGGCTTCCAGAGTGTGCTGGGTGGATGAAGCCATGATTGGGAGGCAAGGAGGGTGTGGGATGGTTACAGGGTCATATGCTTAGAAACACTCAGCTTTCTGGACTCCAGCCTTTTGGAGTTGCTGCCCCAAACAAGCAACTCTATCATCAAAGTTGTCCTGAAATGGCCAATAAAATTTTATGTGATGATCATCATGATGAAAACAGTCAACTCAGTAGCTAAAGAGCTCCCCAGTCCAGGCCTGTAATCCCAGCATCCTCTAATTGCAGCACTCTGGACATCAGTGGTTCAGGGTTTTCCTGGTCATTCTTAGGAATTAGCTAGCCTGGGCTACATGAGACCCTGTCTCCACAGCAGTCCCCCACATTGAAGTTCACACAGCTGGGCAGAACACTACTAGTTTCCGTCTGTTTTTGCTACAGAGGACACCTCTGACTTGATGGTACAGCAGTTGCCTAGGTTACAAGCAGGGACTTGAAGGTCCCGCTAGCTGAAAACACAGACTTTCATGGAGTCTTCAGGTATCTATGGGCAGGTGACAAAAATGAGGTACAAGACTTAGCCTCTGTCTTCCTGTTGCCTGTCCCCTTTGCTGTCTGACTATTTCATTCTGCATTCTCTCTTGCTGGCTGTTTAAAATGTTTTGCAGGAGACTGAAATGCAAGGTGGATTTGTCCTATTGCCCACTGGGGCTATCCTGTGCTTCTCCTCCTTCATCTTTATGCCTTCTCAGCAGCTAAAGCACTCAAAGTCCCTCTCTGTCTTTATCATTAGTCCCAAAGGTGCTTATGCGAGACTGTAGCATAAGCTGCAGGAGGACCTCAGCAGTGCCTGAGTTAACTGCTGAGGATGCAGTGCAAGAAAATGTTTTAGACCTGTTAACAGAAAATAAAAATTCCCAAGCGTTAGCCCCAGCAAGCCAACAAACTCCCACCCCTGTCTCTGCCCCAAGAGCATCCTGGCCCCTCTCCCTCTGTGCCATTTTTCTCTGCCCATGAGCTGAAGCCCCAGTTAAAAGCCTCACTGTCTTGTTTATAACTTTGGCCTGATGTCACTTCTCTTTTCTGTGTCTGAAGATCCCAGTTCTTCTGTCAGCCTGGAAGGTTCTGGCTTTAGCCATAGTGTCACAGACTCCACACCGAGCACATAGTACTTCACAGACTCCACATTAAGCACCTAGAACACCTAGTACTTCATGGACTCCATACTGAGCACTTAGTACTTCATTGACTCTACACAGAGCACCTATTATTTCGTGGACTTCATACTGAGCAAGTACTTATTTGCTATAAGTACAATAATAATAAGTACACTAGTACTTATTTGCCTTTTTTTGTTTGTTTGTTTTACAACATGTATGTAGCTACATAACTACAAAGCTACAGCTGTGTAGTCCTGGCTGTCCTAGAGATCACTATGTCATCAGGCTGGTCTTTGGGAAATGGGATTAAAGGCTTGCATCCCACATCCAGCTGCTTTTATTTTTAAAAAGCTCACCCTGGGCTGGAAAGATGGCACAGTGGTTAAGAACATTTCTCTGAAGAATGGACCTGGGTTCATTTCCCAACACCCACAATGGGTGGCTCACATCACCTGCTAACTCCAGCTTCAGGAAATCAGATGCTCTCTTCTGGTCTCCAAAGGCGTCTGCACACGTAGAGATACACAGACATACACATAAATAAAAATAAAACAACATTAAAAGCAAAAGGAAATCTCAACATTCATCCCAAATGGGCATAAATGCAAGTGACTACTCTAGCCCTCTCAGACGCCTGTGAAGTTCTGAGTGGCACAGTGGTCTGTGTAGGGTGGGCATGGTTTACACCATCCATTTCACAGCCACTAGCTTCAGAGTTGGGATTTCTCAAGACTTTCCCCAATTTCTTGGCTGAAGAAATCAAGTTCTAGGGTGCTATCAGAGGAGCTCACAGCTGGGACATGACAATGGTGGAGCCTATGCGATCCCTGACTCCAGATCGAACTCCCTGGGCCCACCCCTCCCTCTCTCTGCCCTGTATTCTTTCTGGGGCTCAGATCTGTCCTCCATGTCTCAAATCTTCATAACTACCTTTGCTTTCTTTTCTGATGTAAGTCGTTTGCATTTCAATTTTCAAGGACTGTGGTTTTTATCCAAAAGTAAGTTTCCTCCACATTGTCTTGGATCTTAAGACAGTTCCCTGTAGAACAACTGTCTGCTATCAGCAAGCAAGCAGTGGCAGCTCCCAGCACATCTTCACAGACGGAGGTGCCAGCTTGGTTCGCCCCTGCCTGCTGCCACCACCTCTCCAGGAGAAAAACACGGAGGCACGGAATCTTCCTCCTCCACCTGCGGGATGACTGTATGCAGAGTTTTCCTTCTTTTTTACTTTCCCTCATTTTTTTTTAAATTGAGGAAGGGGGTGGATAGGAGATTTTGATAAAGGATATCAATATATAGTCCAGGCTGGACTCACATTATATAGCCCAGGATAGCCTCGATTTCACAAGCCTCCTTCCTCTGCCTCCTGAGTGCTGACTGGGATTACAGGAGTGTGCCACCACACCCTACTCGAGTCCTTATATAGTGACTGGCACCGGTTTCAGGGTCTCTTAGGGCTGCATGGGTCATTCCTTTGGAACGGGTGTCTCTGATGCTCCTTCTTCTAGCCTGAGATCCACAGAAATAAGCTTTCCAATCATCCCTTACCTGTAGCACAGAAGTCAGGGGTCATCTAGCTAGAAGATAATCAGCGATACCCAAATTATATATAAGACCCAGCCTTTCTTCTTGCCATTCAGAGCCCACACCCCATTGGCTAGAATGTAATTGTCCCCTCCCCAGGCCTACTGAACAGACACACACCATTTAGCAGCAGGAGCATGTGGACAGAACAAAGTGTGTCACTTGGGTGAGTAGAGCTAACTCACCATCTTGATCTCATTATTACTATCATAATTAATTATTATTGTTGCTATTGCTATGATTATTACTAATTATCTTTAATTTGCTTCCTTCGGATGGGCCCTGGCCTTTGACAGGATTGCTAGCTATTTGGTGAAGGGGACAATGAAGGCACTTCAGGCACAACTCATTAAATAAATGGAAGCAATGAGGCACTAGAGAGTTGTGATAACTGGGAGAGGTGACTCAACATGGCCAGTGTAGGAATAAGCATGCTTCTTTCCCTTTGCCCTACACATGTCTGGTTGAGCAGCACATTGTTGCCTCAGTTCCTGTGTGAGCTCTCATTCTGGCACTTTGGAAGGAAAGGGGAGATGAGGGGTCAGTAGAGGGAGACAGTGGGTGTTCCGAAGAGGATAACAGGCTTCTACTGAAGTGAATGAGATGTGGTGCCTGCATGCAACTCCTGCCAGGCTGTACCCTGGCCAGGTCACAGGGCAGAGATGGGACTGGTGCCTGGGCTTAACAGAAGTGGCTTTATGTGGAGGTGTGAGGACCATCAGGACTTCGCTCAACTTCTCCCAGACTTTCTCTTCTAATATAATTTTTTAAAATGTATTTCATTTATTTTTATTTTATGTACATGAGTTCTTTGCCTATCTGTGCACCACATGTATGGCCTGGTGCCTCCAGAGGCCAGAAGAGGGTATTAGATCCCCTGAAACTGGAATTCCAAACATGTGTGAGCCATGATGTTGGTACTGAGAACCAAACCCAGGTCCTCTGCAAGAGCAGCAAGTTCTCTTAACCACCAAGCCATCTCTCCAGCTCCCCACACCCCCACACATTTACTTTTTAAATTTTATATTCTGGTAATCTTAAGAGAATGAACACCCTTCAGCAGCCATACAGTAGGCAAAAAATATTCAACAGATTTATCTCTAAGTAACCTCAATTTTCCAATCTGTATAATGAAGAATAGCCCCATCCTCATGAAGAATTAAGTGTAGGGGGGTGAGCAGTGTGTGTGTGTATGAGTCTGTATGTATAGGAGAGTATGTGGTGTGTGTGTGTGTGTGTGGTGTGTGTGTGTGTGTGTGTGTGTGTGTGTGTGCATGTGCATGTACATGTGGATACATAATGCTGAACTCCAACTGGTCATCTTATCTCAAAGTATAGTAAAACATTAGTGACTTTTTCATTTCAACTTCAACTTTTCTTCTGTGCTATGATTTCTCAGGATTCTGTTCTTAAACCCTCTGCTTTTTTCTCTTATCTCAGAATCTTGTCCTGGCTAGAAAAACAGTTAGCACAAGCTTGTATTGTATTATTCTAAGTGAAAATGATTGACATCAAGACTTCTAAGAGATGGGCTACCCAGGTAAATTAATGCAAGTCTTTTATTGGCCACTATATAGATGGGTAAACTGTAAACTAGAGCAAGGGGTAGTTCACTTGGCTACCTGAGACACAAGGTCTTCAGTGCCTGGGTCCTAGAATCCAGACCCAGGACCTCTCAGAGCTTGGGGGTAGGGTCATCCAAGTTGCAGGTTCCCAGTCTGGACCTTGGAGATAGGGCAGGGGCCAGGTAAACATCTATGTAAATGCCCATACATGTCCCCAGAAAGGAATCTGGGGTGAATGATTTGGCTCAAAGACATCACAAGGATGGAGCCATGGAACCTGGGCTGGTTCCTGGACAGCATGCACTCACCTCTCTCTGTGAGGTTAATTAAGTATGAAGCACTTGGACTCTATATGCCAGGCCCCTTCAATGGCTCTGCAGAGCACCTGAACAGGCCAACATGGAACTCTGTGCACTTGGTGGATGGAAGAGATAGACTGGCCTGGGCTTCACTGAAGAGTGAGGAATTCACAGTCTTGCTACTAAGCAGGAGTGGCACCTATAGGGCCACCCAGCAAGACTTACAGGGTGGGGCGGGGGTGGCATAGGCAGGCTGCCAAGTTGGGAGGAAGTTTAAAGTACTGTGGAACTCACTAGAATCTGGGGGTCATTGGATCAGAACAGAAAGAAAAAATGCTAAGAGGTGGGGAACAGTGTGGGCTGTGGGGGAAGTTGAGGAAGAGGATCTGAGGGAAAGGAAGGCCTGGGGCTCAGGGTAGGTGTGTGTATGTGTGCATACATGTGTGTACATCTGTTGTTGGTCTGTCATTATGGTCATCTATCCATCCATCTGTGGATCTGTCTGTTCATCTGTCAGTAGGTTGGTCTGATTGCCAAGGGCTTAGGCAATTGTACAGAAGTCTATCATGTCTCCTGCCCATGTCTAGCTCTAGGGCCTCAGAGTCAGGCTGGGCAAGAGTCACATAGGTCAGAGCTGGTCCCCAAAATGGTATGGATCCAGTTGTTCTTCATGGTCCTCCAGAGTTAGTGAGCCAACAAGGGCTTCAGAGGCAGACCTGCCTTGGAGTCCTGTGTCTGCCTGAGACCTGATTAGCAAACCTCAGTCTTCTCGTAGGAAAATGAATTGACTGCACAGAACTCACTACTGCACAGAATTCACAATCAGGGTGAAACCAGAACACATGGTTCAGCAAGCGTGACCACTGACAACACCCAAGAGACTGCCTTGTTCTGCAGAGGCAGGGTGAAGGACAAAAGGAGAGCAATATAGAGAGGTGAATCCAGAGTGGTCCTCACAACTCTTCGAAGGATGCTCGCTGCATTCTTCCCAGCTGGCCTGTGGACCTGGAGGTTCTTACAGATGCACCAGGCCTGGCTAAGAATACAAGCATTCAGTCTTGTGTGCCCCTTTCAGTCAGTAACTTGCTGTTACTTGAGTTTGCTGCTATGTATCTGAAACATCACAGAAGCATGGTCCATGCACCTTCTCAACGGTGTCTGGCCTGTGATGAATCTCTGGGCAGTTCTTTCCCATTTTTACATTAGAAAAAAATTTCCTCTCCTCTTTTCAACTGTATCTCTGAGTTTTATATTTGAGATGATTTCTTTATTGTAGAACTCTTGTCTTTTCTCCATGGCTTTAAAATGCATCTGGATGTGATTGATTGATTGATTGATCGATTGATTGATACAGCTGGGGATCAAACTCAGGGTCTCACACCAGGCTGGCCAGTACTCTACCACTGAACTGTCTGCTTACTCCTCACAGATGGCTTCTAAGCAACTGCTCTACCTCTGAGCCACAGCTCCAACCCGATGCAATTCTGTCCTTGGATATAGAATGCTTCTTACTTAAAAAAGAAAAGATAAGTTTATAATTCACTCCCTTTTTTCTTGTGTACTTATATTTATTCAGAAAGATTTTCAACATTTTTACTAATCCAGGATAATCCAGGATCTTATTGGAAACTGCTTTTTGAAAAAGATTTACTTTTCATTATGTATATGTGTTCATGTGTTATTTGCATGAACACATGAGTGCCCATGTCTGTAGAGGCCAGAAGAGGCATTGAACCCCACCACCACCCCCAGAGCCAGAATCACAGGCAGTTGTGAACTAAAGAACATGGGTGTTAGGAATTGAATTTGGGTTCTCTGTAGGAGCAGTACACACTCTTAATTCTTGAGCCTTCTCTCTAGCTCTGAAGATTTCTTTTAAAATATCAATTTTCATTGAAAAAACACTTATCGGCTTTAATCCCATGATTTAAGCCATCAACTGACTCACAGTTGGAAGCTAAATCTGTGAATCAAGTGGCATTTTAATTAAGCTGATTCTAACCTGATGGCTCCCAGATGGTTCTATTTGTTCTTCTGTAGCTTGTCGTCTACAGCGTCATCTACACTCTTGGTCATTGGCTCCATGACTGCCCATCTAGAGTGTCAGTTGAGGGTCCTGTGAGCAGCAAAGACTGGGGTGACCCAAGTCTTTGTGTAGATTGTGTGTAGCAGGTTGTTACTGTGCTTTTTTACCCTCTGGCTCAGGAAAGAGAAAGGAGGGATAGAACAAAAGAGAGAAATCTTCACCACCTTGGTTTATGGCCTTGAAAGAAAGAAAGAAAGAAAGAAAGAAAGAAAGAAAGAAAGAAAGAAAGAAAGAAAGAAAGAAAGAAAGAAAGAAAGAAAGAAGGAAGGAAAGAGAAAGGAAAGGAAGGAAGGAAGGAAGGAAGGAAGGAAGGAAGGAAGGAAGGAAGGAAGGAAAGAAGATTCACAGCCCTTTTTTCTGTCCCAAGCAGGACCTGCTAGTGATATTGCACTGTCACTCCAGGGACCCATCCTTCCTCTTACTAAGCTTCTTGGTGCCTTGATTGAGTAGCAAGTGGCTCCTTCTGCTTTTGCTCTCCTGCTCTCCAGTCTCGTCTATATGTCTGTCTGTGTCTTTCTGTCTTGGTTTTAAATGATTTACAGTCACACTTCCTATCCTCTGCTGTAATGGAGGTGGGGTCTCAGGACACACATACATGTAAAAATGCAAATGGAGGCCAGAGGACAATCTCAGCTGTGCCATCCACTTTGTGTTTCAAAGACAGGGTCTCATGTAGCCCAGGTGGACTTCAAACTCCCTGTGAAGCCAAAGATGACATAGAACTTCTGAGCCTCCTATCTCCACTTCCTGAGTGCTGAAATTATAAGGCACACCACCACACTTGCCTTATGTGGTCTTGAGAGATCGAATCCAGGACTTAATCCTATGCAAGAACTCTACCAATTGAATCACATCCCTCTCACTGCCTTGCTTTTGTGAGTCAGGGTCTCTCATCTGCCTGGAACTTCTTGGATGGATAGGCTGGCTGGCTCAGCCAGTCCCAATGACCTGCCCATCTCTGCCTCCTCAACTCCAGGATTGCGAGCACATACTGCTATCCTTTTTTAAAAAACAAACAAACAAACAAACATGAGTTCTAGGGCCCAAACTCGGGTCCTCAAGCTTGCACAGAAAATACTTTACTAATTCTGCCATCTTCTCAGCACTACGGTTTTTAAATGATATCCCAGATGGCTCAGGGGGTATCAGGAGGAACTTCCTTGCAGAGATGAAAGATTCTCTACCCTGCATGTATATACATTGTTATGCAAGTTTATTTTTAGTCGTATAAAATATTGTATTGTGCACTGTTGGCAGAGGGGTAACCTAGGTCTTGGCATTTTATATTGTCTTCAGGTGTTGGATTTCTGTGGGGGAATGTTTGATTGCTCATGATCTGCACATGTTATCAGTAGAACACCTGAGGATTTCTGGATCAATAAAGTCACCTGAGCTCAGATGCTCAGGTTCCGTTGTTCAGTATGGCGCTGGCCCATGACAGTGATTCCCTCTGTTGAGGTCTGGCAGGACTTGCACCAATTAAAAAAAAAAATGTCTCCTTGTCGTCCTTGCTGAGCTGCCCCAGCAGCAGCTTACTTCTACAATGCGGTGTGGTCCTCATGGGCACCATCTCAGACTGGCTCAGTCCAGATCCCCAGAGGGATCTTTGGGGAACATTCTCATCTACAGCTCTAAGGGCACCATGTGACCCTAAGACCAAGGCCACTACTGATGCTTCAGAAATGCCAGGGTACAACCAGAGCTGGTAATTCTGCCTGATGGGGAGCTACAAAGATTAAAATAGAGAAGATTGCTGTAGAGATAGGGTGTTCTCTGTGTGCAACTAAGGACCTAGAAGCTCAAAGATGTATTTTCAGTTTCTGTAATCATTAGATTATGCCCACACTTTCCTGTGGGCATAATCTTTTTCGCCCCCATAAAACTTTTGATGAGCTCTTCTGGCCTCAAGTTTTCACCTGGAGAGCCCCCATTCATCCTTCAGAACCTAGCTAATGAATACCCCATCTCTGAAGCAGTCTATAGCACTCCAGATGGAATCAGGTGCCTCCTCTACCCGTTAGCCTCTCAGAATTTTTCCTACTCAGTCCTTACAAACCTAGTTTTTGTGTCTCTGTATTCTCCCATGTTCTCATATCATCAAGGATTCAGAGTCCAGGACGCGCTAGAATGTGAAGTGTTCTGAGATCTTTTATGGGGTCTACCTAGGTAAATCAAGGATGAGGGGAGACTGGGAACTCTTTGTGATCCCCACATGAAGGTCCCATGAGGCCAGTGATACTGAGCCATCAGTTTATAGCAATGCCCCCAACTGGACAATCATTCACATCTTTCTAGACTCTGATGGACACCAGGTTCAAACCCTTGAGCCATGCTCATACGTGGTTGATGGCAGCTTGTCCAGGTTATGATCTCCTAATGGGTGTTGAGTTTTCATCTGCTGAGGCCTCTGAGAACTGTCTGACTTTAGTCATCATTCAGTGCAGCCCAAACTTCAGTGGGCCTTCACCTGAGACTCTCCCTATGTTTCTCCTGTGGGAGTTTGGCCTGGAGCATAAAGTGTCTGGGTAAGATGGGCAGGTGTGGCCATGAGACTTACATAAGCCTCACCCTGTCATTAGTAGGCAGGGTTCTTCCCTCCCAAAGCCAGAGAATAGACGAAGATTCTGGGTCAGCAGCCATCTCACTAGTTCTCAGTCTCAATCTCTGCAGCTCTGGAGAGAATGGAACCATCAGCCTTGGCCACAGTCTGTTCTCCATCCCGCACATTGCAGTGTGAGCAGAGGCCTTCCTCTTTTCTGATGCCATGCTGTATCCGATTCCAATACATATCCCCAAGCAGGCCTAGCTCCCTGAGCAAGGATGTCTCAAGGATCTTTCTGGTGCTGAGGACTCAGAGTCCCTGTTACACACAGCCTCAATGACCAGAATCATGAGAACATCAGTTTATAGCTGAACAGTTTCTCGATAAACACTCTTCTGGATTACCACCTGCTCAGCACAGCTTTGGAGATGAAAGTCCCATCTTCCAGGGTCACAGTGGCTATGGAAATCATTACTTTGTGGGAATGGAATACTTAGTTGGTTTGCTATGTGTGGCAGTTCAGTAGCAGAGCTGGCAATCGTCCTGAGGGGGCCCATTGCTCTTCTAAGCCAGGACTGTTGGAAGGTGCTGACATCATCCGCATGATTTTGTGGAAGTGAGAAAAGTGGAAAAAAAGAATTTAACTTTATTTTAAATGTTTAGAATTTAACTCCCAAGTAATACACAATCTGGGATGTGCAGAAAAGCAAATGAGGGAATAAAACCCAAGCAGTGTCTCAACAAACATGTGACAGAAACATATGGATTTATTCTCTTGAGTAACTCCAGAGTTAGGCCCCGTGAGTTTTTAGTTATTTGTCTCATGGCTGTGACAGGACACCTAACAGAAGCAGCTTAAGGAAAAGAAGTGTTCATTTGGACTCACACTTTCAGGGTACAGTCCACGGTGGTGCAGAAGCCACAACAACAGGAAGCAGCTGCTCACACAGAAGTAGAAAGATGAACACTGTCACTCAGCTCAATTTCTCCTTTTTATTCACTCTAGGACTCCAGTTCACTAAAGACTACTGCTCACATTGGGGGGCGGGGTCTTCTCCCCTGATTTAACCTATTACAAATACCCTACACAGATTTATTTCCATGGTGATTCTAAATCCTATCATGTTGACAGATCAACTATTGATCAACCATGAGGTGTTTGATTCCTGTTAGCCCAACAGAAATGATAGATGTCGTTGTCTGCTTATCCATCCTCAGACCACTCCTCCCATGGATGCCACAATATCAGAGTTGATTACTAGCATGAAAAGAAAAGCAAAATAAGAAGAGTGAAGGCAAAGAAATGACCCCCTAACCACAGAGCTCTCAACCTCGGAGGGCAAAGGTGATTTGGGGCTTGATTCTTCAATGCCAATACCAAAGGTGGATCCACTTGTTGACTCTCCCAATCTCTAGACAGTGATTGGGAAACTGAAAAAACGTTGCAAAAGATATTAGTGGATGGTGTTAAGGTGTTTCCCGCCCACTGGGTGTGGCCTGATCATATCACTCTGCAACTAGGCCCCAGAGGTGAGGAACATCCTTCCAGGGAAGCAGTGTGGCCACTGCTCCTGGAAGCCCACTAACTGACCTTCAGCCAGCTGTTTCAATTGGCCACACTCTGCCTCTCCAGGAGACCCTGGAGGTATAAATAATAAAGCAAGCCAGTCAGGTCCTTTTGGAACTGTGGATGGAGCCTGGATGCACTGTGAGTATACAGCTCCTTCTGGAAAGATTGGGAGTTTCTAGTCTGTTCCTCATGAGACTGGCTCCTAGGATGAGTGGTTGAGGGGTATTATATAGCCCAGGAGTATTGGAAGAAAATTCTAAAGGATTTCTAATGTGTGTGAGAGCAGCCCAGGAGGAGTGCTGGATGGGTGCAGTGGAAGCTTGGTTCATTTGCATGAATACCTACTTCTGAGAAATTTCTAGAAGAAAACTGTGGGAGAGGAAGGTAGGGGGGTGGTGTCAGGAAGATATTCAGGAGTAAGACATCCCTCCTACATGGAGTCCACTCTGCCCTCTGACTGGCCGCAGTTAGTCTTGATGGCTCTGTTTGCCTCCAGCTGAGGCAGAGGCAGCTTCCAACCTACAAGTTCATGGAGAACATGAATGCACTGTCTCCTTGACTGCTTAGCGCCCTCCATATTTCTCTCTCTCTCCCTCTCTCTCTCTCTCTCTCTCTCTCTCTCTCTCTCTCTCTCTCTCTCTCTCTCTCTCTCTCTCTGACAAGCTCTTAATATGTTGCCCAGGCTAGCCTAGAACCTGGTCTACTCTCCTCTCTTGGCCTCCTAAGTGTTGGATTACAGGAGTATATCTTTACACACAGCACTTAAAAATACCTTTTAAAGGAATGAAAACAAAATTCCACAGAACAAATTGATAAATGGGGTCATCCCAGCCTCTGATCTCCAGGAAGGAGAACATCACAGTGAGCATCAGAGTTCTCTTGTGAGGCTTCTCTCTGGTAGCTGGAAAAGACCTCTTTCCACCATTTAGTTCTAAACTTGCTTTGAAAAATAATAACTTCATTTCTAATGTCTTTGTAATTTTGTAATGTCTAATATAATCTTATCTTAAAACAATAACAGTCCCTTAAAGTGAATGGGCCCTAGAACATGTCCAGGATGTCTTATTGGTCCTCTCTTGGGGTAACAAAGTGCATCTTTGGAAAGGATCCTTCAAATCTCTCAGTTCCAGGGAGAGCACTGGACAGATCCAAGTGTTGCATACTGAGAAACTCCAGGAAGGGTCCTAGGAAAGCTGGAACCTCAGAGAGTGCAGGATCCTCTGGGCATGGAAAGAAGGATGTGTGGTGTAGGCAGCCAACACAGGATGCCCCCACAGAGCAGGGAAGTTTGTGGGTGCTTAAAGCTTAAGGTATTGTGGGTGGGAACTTGTCAGAAGTAGCTGTGTGAGTTGGTCTCACTGACTGGAGAAGGGCCAGCAGGCCAGCAGCTCCGTCAAGGAGGGAAGACATGACATAGTGTTAGGAGAGAGTGGGCATGGGGCTCCTCTTCCAAAGTGAGTGGTTCCAAAGCCCAGCCCAGGGCAGGTCGTTCTGTAGTCCACATGTTCTTGTTATGACTGGCTTCTCCAATCAGCTGCTAATAAGCAGAAAAGTGAATTACAAATCTACCAGCCCCAGAGTTGGTCCCTGTGAGGCCACAGGCTCCACACCTACAGATCTGACCAACTGTGGGCCAACAAATGTTTAGAGACAACATTTATACCAGCAGAGAATATGCAGACTTCTTTTTCTCTTGTCGTGTTGCTTAACCAGCCAATGTGATGACAATTGCCAGAAAATATCCACTGTGTAGGAACTGTCAGCAATGGAGAGATGATTTGAAGTATACAAGAGGATATGTGGAGGTTTCAGGCTAGCGTCATATGATTTATACACAGACACTTCCTTTAGGTTATACATTCATTTATACCCATACATGTGTGAACACACACGTACACACTTACTTAGACAAGATCTCCCAATGCAGCTCAGACCAGCTTTGTACTTGCAATTCCTTGACTCTCAGGCTTCCAGGTGTTAAGATTAAAGGTGTGCGCCACCGTGGAAAAGTGAATATATATGACATTGAGTTTACTTGTGGCTTTATCAGTGTGGGCGGAGGAGAGGGCAGTGCCCTTGACCCAGCCTAGAGCCCCTCAGCAAGAACTGGACACACGCAGGCTGGAAGCCAGTGGTGGTGTAACTTGTCTCAGTAGCTTCTCCCTGGCTGGAAATTAGTAAAGGGTGCATTTATTCATAGGTAGAGAAAGCTGTTTTCCCAGCTACTATGGGATGTAAATGATCAGCAAATCAAAATACTATTGTTAGTTTTTCCTGTCTCTTGTGTGTCCCAGAGGTTTTGATGTCTATCTTCGTTTTCTTGGTTTTATTTTTATATGTATGATGTATTTTGAATAACAAACACACACTTATATACACACAGACACAGAGAGAACCACAGACACACTGCAGTCTCCCACCCAACGAACTGTTACTCAACTCAAGAGAGATGGCCCATCAGTTTATTGGGAAATAACCAGTTGCCCAACTATTTTAATTGCCAGAATAAAAAAAATAGCCTACTTAGGCATCTCACCCATCTGACAAATTCGGGTCAGTTTAGGACCTATAGAGATGAGTAGAAAGCAGAAGACCAGTGTGGGATGCCTTGGAGAAGGTCAGAGGCAGGGCCGGCATGCAAGAGCAAGAGGCCTGAGTGGATCCTAGTGGTTGTGTCATGGGCTTGTTGAAATGGGAGGAAGCTGAGGTGTGGTCAGCATGTGGGCTGTGTCCTGAGGGGTGGAGCAGCTGCTGGGCATCTTGTAGGGAAGAGCGCTTAGGAGAGGAAGCCCAGCGTCCGGGTGTGTGACTCCCTCCCCAGTCCTCACTGTTGTCATCTGGCAATGTAGAGAACATTTCAAGACTCCACACTGTAGCTCCAGAGATCCGGGCTGAGAGTGGGAATAGGAGGGAGTGCTTCTGGGAGAAAGCATCCAGCCAGCAGTTGCCTTCCTGGGCTGGCCCAGACCTCTGTCCTGACTGGTGTGACTCACACCGAGCTCCTGCCAGCTTTTTAGTGACCCCAAGTCCCAGTTGTTTGGCAGCTCCTCTGTCGAGAACTTTTTTTGTTGCCTGTGTGAATGACGTGTCTTAACTTTTCCACTCCTCAGCATTGGGAAATGACACAGGGTGGCAGTCTACTTTGAGTAGCACAAGCTTCTGTTTTAATCCAGGGCTCCTGTGTCAGCAGCCCAGCCCACGGAATCCTGAGCTTGAATCCTAGTTTTCTGTAATTCCTCTGAAGCATCTTTAGAGATTCTATCATTTCTCTCCTATAATCTACTTCTGCCAAGGCAGTCCCTACCTAATAGCAAATTGATTTTAATCATTACCAAAAGGGATTCCTGGGAATATACGGTGTTTAAAGACATCTGAGAAGCCTGGTACCTAAGGTACATGTAGTCCTCCAGAGAGACATAGGCAACTAAAATAAGAATGGATGCTTGGATAGCCTATTATGTTAGTCTCCTATCCTTTCTGGACAAAATACTTACTAGAAGAAAAGTTTATTTTGACTTACAGCTTCAGTACATGTGGCAAGAAAGGCACAGGGGAATCCATGGTCACGGGAGCCTGAAGTGAAAGCTCCTCAGATCTTGTGGAATAAAAATGCAGAGAGCAGCAGGGCATGGTGAGGCTTTAATTCCATTACTCAAGAGGCAGAAGCAGGTGGATCTCTGAGTTTGAGGCCAGTCTGGTTTCCAGAGCGAGTTCCAAGACAGTCATGGCTACACTGAGAAATCTTATCTCAAAAGAAAGAAAAAAGAAAGAAAGAAAGAAGGAAGGAAGGAAGGAAGGAAGGAAGGAAGGAAGGAAGGGGGGAAGGAAGGAAGGAAGGGAGGGAGGGAGGGAGGGAGGAAGGAAGTGAACAGAGAGCTATATCATAAACAGAGATGAGTATGAAGGCCCACCCACTAGTGGCCAACATCAAGTCAAAGGTTTCACAACCTCCCCAAACACACAACCTTCCAAAACAAGGGTTACCAACTGGGGACTAAGTACTCAAAACATGAATACAAGGGGAACACTTCAGATTCAAGATTCTAGTAATCTAGTGCTTACTAGGATTTTCTAATACTGCACCATAAACTCTTTAAAGACCTCTCTGCTGCACTGAAGGCTACATCCAAAGGGCCTTCTCTATAGGAAAACCTGGGAGCTGGGGAACTCTGGCTATATTTGTTATACCAGCATTTGTTTATTCATTCACTCACTTGGAAGTCTATACCAGGTACCAGGTCCTAGGACTTAGTTGCAGCAGACCTTGTTGATGGCCAATGGCACTATGAAGGTCATGATTCCTTTTCCTGGATAGAAAAATCTCTGCTGGCTGAGAGGAACCAATTGTCTCTGAAAGTTGTAAGTCACACTGAATCCTGGGGACAGACCACAGCCACCCATTGTCAGATCCTACTTTGGGACAAGACCAAGGCTGGCTGGTATCTGGATGACATCCTTGTTCTGTCCCCTCCTCTCATCCTGGTCCCCTTATTTCTCCACAGGCTGTCTCTGAGACAGCTCTCATCTGAGTTCCTGCCTCCAAATCCAATCCCACACCACCAGGGATGGCCTTTACCATTGACAAGTTTACCAGTCTCCATGGGCCGTGAACTCTGGAAGATGGAAATTGCAGGGGAACATGATGGCATGTCAGAGATCTACACAGAGGCCTGCTTTTGCTTTACATATGAATGGCCCCCAAATCATTAAATCTTTACTAGAGAAATGAAATGATCTGGAATGCCATGGTTAGGCCAGCTCTGTGGAGCCATAGGGCTAGAGATGGAAGGAAAAGCAGAGAGTGAATTTATTGTCCCTAAAAGTTCATAGTACCACTGGGAGATACAGGGTTCTGGGGGTGGGTGTCAATGAAAGAAGAAGCAAGCCTAGGGACACACAGGCTTGGCTTTTGCCTCCACTGACATACTCCTTCCCCTTTCCTGGAAAGGAAAAAGGGAGGATTTACTGAAGATCGGGGTTCTTCTCTGGAGGACACTCATTTCTTGTAGGACATGAGATACTCCATAGAGACCTTGATTTTTGAGACTTAGTCAAGAAAACCAGACCCAGTTCAAACCAGCCAGTCCTAAAATGGAAGTCTATTGGCTTGGTTTGGAAAAAGGGAAACAGATGGGTTTCAGGTAAAGATTGATTCAGGAACTCAAGATGTCACTAGATGTGGCTCTCCATTTCTCTCTCCATCTCTGTCTGTCTTCCCTCAGTCTACCTGTAGGAGTCATGGCCAGGTTCTGGGCTGTGTCATTAAATCAGTCTTATGTTAAGGGGACTCCAGGTTCCCTAGGAAAGTCACGGACTAAGTCAAGAGCCACTTTCACTCATGAAACACTTGTAGCAAAAGGTTGAAGTACAGGTGTGTCCTCAGTCACATGCCCACACTACAGTGTATTGTAATTGTGGAGGGCAGAATGTCTTCAAAGGTGTTGAGACATTGCTATCTTAAGATAAAGGAGAGTCAGAGAAGATGGCTCAGTGGGTAAAGCATTTGCCATGCAAGCATGAGGATATGAGTTTGAATCCTCAGAACCCACATAAATCCAGAGCAGCACAAAAATACCTTTGATCTCAATGCTTCTGTGGCAAAATGCCAGGCAGAGGTGGGAGAATCCCAGAAGCTCCTGGGTCAGCTAGTCCAACCTAAGCAGCAGTGAAAACAAGAGACCTTGTCTCAAACAAGGTGGAAGGCGAGGGCTGACACCCAAGGTTGTCTCTGATATCGACATGTTTTTCTGCGGGATACTTGTGCCTACACTCACACACATGAATGCGCACACACACACACACATGCACACCTGTACACATGTTAGTATATATCATATATACATTCACACACAAAGATAAGAAAGAAGGTCTCAAAAGCAAGAGTGGTGGGCTAGCAAGCTGGCTTAGCCAATAAAACCATTGCTATCAACCTTGATGACCTGAGTTTGAGCCCTAGGACTACATGGTAGAAGGAAGGAACCAACTCCTGTAAATTGTCCTTTGATCTTCATATGTGTACTGTGAGGTGTGTGTGTGTGCATGTGTGTGTGTGTGGTGTGTGTCTACCCACACATGCATGCATATGTATGTGTGTTCAGAACAATAAATAAATAAATGCAAAAAAAATTTTAAGGCAAGAATGATGTTCTATGCTCAGGCCTTTCATTTAGGACACAGGGACAATAATTTCTAGTCCTTGGGGAGATGACAAAGATTAGATGCTATCAAGGATTTCAAAGCATTCAGCAGTGGTTTTCTGTGCCCCACAGCCACTATCTTCTCCCACTGGTTTTTCCCACTGGTGGATAGGACAGGAGGATTCTATTCTTCTCATGTTAACCTCAGTCTACTCCTCAACAGGACAATCTCCAAGGACAATGAACCTCACGTTGGGCCTGGGCCTGTTTCTGGCAGGCCTCCTCACTGTGAAAGGTCTCCTGCAGGCCAGACATGTTCCAGATAGCCATGAGGCTCAGATGAGGGCCCAAGACTTGACTGGCAAGGAGGATGTCCAAGAGCTTGCTCGACACAACGTGGACTTTGGCTTCAAGCTACTCAAGAAGATGACTGCCAATAGTCCTAATCAGAACATCTGCTTCTCTCCACTGAGCATGTCTACTGCCTTCTCCATGCTGTCTCTGGGGGCCCAGAACTCCACACTGAAGGAAATCAAGGAGGGCTTCAGCTTCAAGGACATGTCAGACAAGCACATACACTTGGGCTTCTATTACCTTCTCCATAAGCTCAACCAGGAGACTCAGGATATAAAGATGAACCTTGGCAATGCCCTGTTTATGGACCAGAAGCTGAGGCCTCAGAAGAGATTCCTGAGACTGGCTAAGGATATGTATCATGCGGACATGGTACTCACTAGCTTTCAGAACTCGGAAAATGCTCAGAGGGAAATCAACAACTACATCAGTCAGAAAACCCACAATAGAATCAACAATATAGTCAGAAACATAGACCCAGGAACGGTGATGGTTCTTGCAAACTATATTTACTTTCAAGGTAAGTCTTGGGCTACACAGGTGTGGAGATGGTAGAGGGACTTGGGTTAGAAATTTGACCCAGTCCTTTGCTTGCTTTGTGAGTCTGAATCCCTGTGTCAGTGACTGGCCAGGACTCTGCCTTCTCTGACTCTAAAGTGAGCACCAAGATACATAACCCACCAAGGAGTCACTGGGAGTCGGAGTTAAACAGCAGGGAAATTATGGAAACCGAGCTTTTCAAAGTCTCGATTATTCCCTGTGTGTGTTTTCTCTGCCGCTGATCGTCCTCACAGGATTTGGTTTAGAAACTGGAGTCTCCGATTCTTAGATGAGAGAGAAAAGTGAAAACTGGAGAGAGCGTGGGGAGAGAGGGAGGGAGAGATGGAAGAAGAGACAGAGGGAGAGAGAGAGAGATTATTTACTCCAAGTTTCAAAGCTAGTCCTTCAGAACCAGAACCCACTTCTTTATGACTAGGTGCTATGCACTTTGCTTCATGGTGAGAAGACATCCGAGGACAGAGTGATGGTGGTGGGGACTTCGGTGATGCATTCATCTCCTTAGCAGACTTCATGGACTCTGCTTACGTGTTAAGGGAGACACTGACTAAGAGTATGGAAGAATACTCTCCAGCATCTGTACACACACATACACAGGGTTTGTAAAAGTAGAAAAAAATGAGGGGAAAAAATCAAAAAAAATAAAAACAAAACAAAATAATAATAATAAAAAAACAGAGGCTAAGCACAGGCAAGGAAACCACTTGGCTCAGCAACATGGTCCAGAATACAGACCCCACATTCCAAAGAGAGACTTATGACTAGCAAGGGACAAGAAAATGACAGTGACAACCTGAAACCTCAGTCTTCTGAAACCAGAGAGGGATGAGGGAGAATTTGGGAGTAGCTCAAAGTCCCCATTAGGGGCAGCAGTGGCAACAGTGCCACTGTGACTCACATTCACTTAACATCCACTAGATACAGCTGCTGAGCCCTGCTGCTTCACCCATCTAAGTCCCCAGCAGCCCTTTGACATGCCTGCCAATATCCTCACTCTACAAATTAAGAACTGAAGTCCATAGAGACTGAGACACTTGTTCAAGACTTTCCTGTCAGACCAGTGAAGCCAGGATTTGAATTCGGGAAGTTCAAAGGCTCAAGGCTCTGGGGATAGCAGGTTTGAAATGATACAGCTATGCATTTTTGCACAATGTCATGTCATTCTCTCAATAAAAGCAGAGGGTTCCTGAGGCTGGAGGGGGATGGCTCAGGTGGTGAAATGCCCTGTTTTGCAAGCATTTTGCAATGAGAACCTGAGTTCAGCTTCCCAGCATATATATTAAGATCCAGGCAAGTTGGTACCCATCTATAACCCCAGAACCTGGGGTGGAAGATAGAGAAAGGTGCTCTTTGACCAGTCAGTCTAGCCAATCAGTGAACTCCTGGCTCAATGAGGAAGTCCTGACTCAAAAACAAGGTGGAGAGTGGTAGAGGAGACTGCACAGCATTGACCTCCAGCCTCTACACACACATCCGCGCATTTGCACACACACACACACACACACACACATAAAATAACAATAAAATAGACAAAAAGGGAGAATGCAGATAGTCAGCACTCTGCAGCAAGGTCCCAAAGCACGTTGTCCCCGGGGTTTTCTCACCCATACCTGAGAGTGGCTTCAGAATGCTGAGTTAAGCATTTCAGTCTCACAAAACCAAACAGGCCCAGGAACTACAATCCAGCCTTCTGTTAAGACAGAAGCTATGGCTGTCTCAGCTTCAGGGCACATGGCCTTGGGGTAATGGACTGGGCCCCTCGCAGCGCTGCAACAATAGTCCCAGGCTCCTTTTAGGTGGCCACTGGGCCTGTGTCCACACCCTGCAGAGGTCTTCCAGGCAAGAGAGGAGGACTTCACTGAGCCCTTCCCTGACATCCCCTCACCTCTCTCTGAATCTGTGAGAATGGTGGCCAGGGAACAGTTGGGTCCAGTCTCTCTTCTTCTGGACACTTGTACCACTTTGTCTGTCTTCAATCTTAAGGCAGGTGGAAGTATGAATTCAATCCAAAAGAAACCAAAGAGGAGGAGTTCTTCATAGAGGAAGGCAAGACCGTAAAGGTACCCATGATGTACCGAGGGGGCTTGTACGACATGGCCTATGACAGTCATCTCTCCTGCACCATCCTGGAAATGCCCTACCAAGGAAACTTCACTGTCACCTTCGTTCTTCCTGATAGTGGCAAGCTGAAGCAACTAGAGCAGGGCTTGCAGGCAGACATTTTTGCCAAATGGAAGAGCCTGCTCTCAAAAAGGTAAAGTAGGAGCCTGGTCCATAGATATTTTTGCTTCTTCCTCCCCGCTCCCCACTGTCTTCATTTCTTCTATCCTTAGTGCTGAATCAGATCCTCTTTGGGGCTCTGTAATGGTGGGCAGGAGACTGGGACTGAATCCAGGAGTTGGTGAGAACTGGATTTTTGAGGTTGATGAGTGTGGTAGATGATATCTTTGTGGAGGGTGGTGCTTATTGAGAGATTTTTCCCACTGAGATTCATGAAGGAGGTGGCA
The DNA here is from genome assembly GCA_026225945.1 of Cricetomys ansorgei. NCBI lineage: Eukaryota > Metazoa > Chordata > Mammalia > Rodentia > Nesomyidae > Cricetomys > Cricetomys ansorgei. Next base: position 23,455 of record JAMJFZ010003603.1, read on the forward strand.
TTTAAGTTACAGCTTCAAGGCTGTACATAAGGAAGAGGAGTGATGGAATCTTACATAAAGGAAACTAACCTTCAAGAATGGGCACTTGGGGTATCAAAGGGACAGGGGCATCCTCTCAGCAGAGATACATCTTGTCTCTCAGCCCTTCTGGGCCTGGAGTAGCCAACACCAGTAAAATCCATCTCTTCTATAGGAGACCCCAATCTATCTTCAGGGCAGTGACCTTGCCCACATCAGCCAAAGGGAGATTTGATTTAATCAGAACACGCACAGTGGGCCAATGTCTCTAATTTTCTAGTCAGCATGCAAGATAATGGATTCCATGATGATATTTTCAAGAATATGTATGTATGTATATATACATACATACACACACATGCATATATATTCATACAAATGTGTGTACATATATCTATGTGTATATGCATGTGTGGTGTGTGTGTGTGTGTGTGTGTGTGTCTGTGCACGTGTGCATGCGTGTGTGCACAGGTTCCCTTCCTCTTCCCTCAAATACTATTATTTGTTATCATGCTACACACACACACATTATATTTGTGAGTGTGTGAATGTGTGTGTGTGCATGTATGTGTAAATCTAGCTTCTGTACTTGAGAGAATACTTGCTATTTTATTCTTTCTTTCCCCATTACCTTTTCTTATTCCCTCTTCTGCTCTCCCCGGACCCAATCCCACTTGGTCTTCTTCTTCCATGCCACAAATATATACATACACATATATGTATATACATATTTATTTAAGTCTATATTCCACATGAGAGAAAACATCTAGTATTTGGATTTTTCCTCCTTTTTTTCTTTTTCTGTTTGTTGTGGCAAGGTCTCCTGTAACCCACCCAGGATAGCTTTGAACTCCCCATTTAGCCAAGGATGGCCTTGAACTCCTAATCCTCCTGCCTCTACCGTCTGAGTGCTAGGATTACAGGCATGCGTAACAATACTTGGTTTAGGGCTTGGATACACGTCTTCCTGAGTCTGGTTTATTCCACTTAACAGGACCTCCAGTTGCATCCATTTCCTGAAAATGTGATACTCTCATTCTTAAAGCTTAGTAAAACTCTACTTCATATATAAGTACCCCGCTTTCTTTATCCACTCATCTGTAGATGTGCCCTGTGTCTTCTGCCTTATCATCGGCAAGCACCGAAGTCTTGCCGTGTTTGTTCTGTCTCCATATTTGTACACAGATGCTGTGCCCTTTTGCTACTCAGGAGCATCACTCTAGAACTTCTAGCTTTGCTTCCTGACATCAGCCAATGTCTGTGCTCTCTCTGGAGTCATTACCAGCAGACAGAAGGACACTATTGCACTTTCTGTCATTACACTTCCTGTCATTCAGGCATCCTCAGGGAGCTAAGATAACATAAGATAAGAAAAGGAAAGATAAGATGAGGCAATATAAGATAAGATGAGACAATATAGGACAGCACACAGTGGTGGCTTCTCACAGCAAACATGAACCACACATGTGTCCCCTGTGCTGGTAGACCTATCCCCTTGGACTGGCCTGAGGGAAACCCTAGATGCTATTAAATCCTAGGCACTGTGCTCACTACTCACTACTGTGGTCCCCCCTGCTGGTTACTGCCCTAAAGCACTGGCCTCTCTTCCCTGCCCTGCCTCCTACCCCTCCTCAAACTCACTTGGGCAGGTGTTTGCCCTCTCCTCTTCTCAGAGACCAGGGTGACTAAGGGAGCCAGATTGCAGAGTCCAGTTTCTTTCCCACTGAGCAGCCATATCCTCTCCTCCTAGGACATCCCCGTGTGGCACAGCTCTGGCTTCCCTCCTCCATCCTTATCTTAGAACCTGATGCCATCATGGGGCTCAGTCCTCAAGCTCTCTGCTATCTATATCTCCCTTTGGACTCCCTTGGGTGCAGAGCCTTCAACACTATGTCAACCATGACACTATTCCTGTCCTAAGCCTCAGTTTCCTTCCCCCTAAAACACCAGAGTCTTTTCCCTTTGACTCACCCAGGATCTTTCTGGACATCTTCTGATGGGACCTTAGACTCCACGTGCTCCCCACAGATCCTGTGCAGCTACACCTGTCTCAGTCTCTGGCAACTCCAACCTCAAGCGTGACACATTGGGACATGCTTGATCAGTTTCTTCCAACTCCTCCTGCATGTCTTAGGAAGCTCCATTATCCCCTCATTGAAGCAAGCTGGGACTCAGCCTCTTCCCTCCATTTCTGAGGCTCCCATACAAACTGCCCCTCCGTGGTCTAACTCCTGGCAATGATGCCCATTCTCAGCATCAAACTCTAAGAGTGTCTTCTAAGAAGAAAAGTAGAGCCATTCTTTCAAATCTTAATCAAGACCACGGCATTCCTCTGCTCAAAATCCGACCAAGACTCCTTATTGATTTAGGGAGAAAACCCAGCTTGCCCAACTCCCTTCCACCTCAAGGTTGATCCAAACCTCTTCTTTGAACCCCAGCATTCCTGATTCCCACAAGTTGATCTGTTTCCTCTCTCTCCTCCACACTTACTGTCTCTTTACACACTAGCAGTATTTGTGAATGTGCCCAAACTATGCTTTTCTTAGTGTTGATTTCATTGTCCACCTTCTCTGCTAAAACACAGGTTAAAGGCAAGGGCTTTCCTGTCCTGTTCATCAGGCATAGAATGTGTGCTTAAAACTATTTGCTGAATGAATAAATAAGTAGAAAGGTACATTTGGGAGTTATCAGGCCTATGAACAGTATCAAGTTATGAGACTTGGTGAGATTCTGGAAGAAGCCAGAAGCAAAGGCAAAGAAGGAGCCAAGGCTGCAGGTGCAGTTCTCCTCATGTGCTTGGCTCAGAAGATTAAAGCCATTTGCCCCAATTTGTGGGGCTTCTAGACGAAGAGTGGACTTGAACTCAGCTCTGAATGGCTCTGGTCTTAGGCTCTGCTGTCTCTAGCAGCAGGCTTCCAGGGGTCTAGTGTGACTCAAGGTGCAGCACAGTCAGGTCTACTATGGAGAGATCATGAATACGGGGGAGGGACTTGAGAATATTTCCAGTGGATGAGTGCTCTGGGGAAGGCTGGGCAGGAAGAAAGATGTAGTCAGAGAGAATGAGGTGCCTTGAGTCCCAGAAAGACCTGTGAGTCTCAATATCAGGAGGATTAAGGTATCATTCACCATCTTCCCAGGAACCCACCCTAGACAGTCATAGAATCCTTCCATTCATTCTTGTCCTTTTCTACTCCACAGAGTGGTAGATGTGTGGGTGCCCAAGCTCCAAATCTCTGCTACTTACAACATGAAGAATATACTCTCCCACCTGGGCATCAGCAAAATCTTTGAGCAGCATGGTGACCTCACGAAGATCTCATCTCATCGCAGCCTGAAAGTGGGAGAGGTAAGCTTACCTGGCTGGACCTCTGTGCCCTCCTACACAAGAGTCCTCATGCAGCCTTGAGCAGAGCCACCAGCCCTGAGATCCCAGGCAAACCACCCCTCAGCCTCTGATTCCAGTCTTTAAAACTAGAATTATCACTCACACAGTCTAGACTGGAAGTTGATTCAATGCACTGCACATTGATTGAGTGACGGAACATTTATCAGATTCATAGCCAGTCTGGGTCTAACCTGAAACATTTTTAAGGTCTAAGCCTTAGACCTTAGTCTGAGGTCTCACAGGCTTCTGAAAAGGAATGTAGACAGTGCACGATAGAGACAGGCAGGCAGACGCCCTGTGATCTGCAGCAAGGTAGCAACCTGCTTGTGTAGGGCAGGAAAAGAGGACCATGTAGACAGGATCTTCAGACTTAGCAGACACAATATAAGACTGTCAGTTAAATTTGAATGTCACCATTATAATACATAATTGTTTTGTAGCATAAAATGTCCAGAATTTTGCAGGGGGTATATCAAACTTGACCATAACCATTGCTTATCATGAGTGAAATTTAGGTAGATATTTTATATGTTATTTAGTAACCTAGTTTGGAAGTTAAAGGAGCACAGAAGGGCAATGAGTAATGTATTCATTACTTTTCTGTTGCTGTGATAAAATGTCATAGTCAAAAGCAACTTAAAGAAGAAAGAGTTTATTTTGGTTTGTGCTTCTTCCAGAGGGACAGTCCATAGAAGGGAAGGCACGACAGCAGGTAGCCAGAGCAGGAAGCTGGCTGATCCCATTTAAACTACATACAGGAAATAGAAAGTGAGAACAGGAAGTGGGGTGAGACTCTAAACCTTCAAAGCCCACCCTGGAGTGGGCATGCTTCCTCCAGCAAGGCTGCTCCTCCTAAACTTCTCTGAACAGCGCCACCAACTGGGGACCAAGTGTCCAAACACATGATTCTATGGGGACATTTCTCATTCAAACCACTACTTAAGGAGAGTGTTCATCTGAGAGAGGAGTGTGGCCAGTGTGGGAGGTGGGGGAATTGGCTGGTGCTAAGTATAGTAAAGGGAAGGGTTCAAGTCATTCTGGGAGGGAACTGTGGTAGGGGATTGTGGGAGGAATACTGCCCTCTGAGCACGATGATACAGGTGCTCAACCACCTGCCAGGCTGAACTAAGACCCCATAGTCCCTTTCTGCCTCCTCACTGTTGGTGAGCCAATGAAATTCAGGGAAGATAGCAAGCCCCACTGCCTCTCCCCTGGCCCCTCACCATCCACCTGACTACACTGGGCAACTTCAACCAAGTTGTCTCCTCTCTGGGCTTCCTGGGAGCCTTTGGACCGCCATAGTTCATAAGAGGCTCAGCAGCCACTGACTGTCTTTTGTTTTGCAGGCTGTGCACAAGGCTGAGCTGAAGATGGATGAGAAGGGCACAGAAGGGGCTGCAGGCTCTGGAGCCCAGGCATTGCCCATGGAAAAACCAGAAAGAGTCAAGCTAAACAAGCCCTACCTTATGATGATTTATGAGAACTCCATGCCGTCCATGATCTTCTTGACAAAGGTTTACGACCCTAGTGGGAAATAAAGGGGAATTTCCTGTTGCCTTCAGACCTCACCCATTTCCTAGGGCTGGAAGCACTTCACCTGCTTGACATGTAGAAGACCACGGGTGTACTCTAACATAATCCTCCAGGGTCACAGTGTCCCCCTGCTACATGAACCAGCAGCCCAGCTGGCTCTTGGGGTTTTGCAACCCGAATCTACCTATAGTCCCTTCCTGGACTAAATGCCATTCTCTGCCCCCAGTATTCCTAACCCCAGCAAGAAGGGAGCACTTGTGGTTTAATAAACTCCACTTCCCATCACACAACTGCTAGCTGCCAGGGAGATACTTTGTGGAAGGTGGAAGCCACAAGAAGTAAATCGAATTTGAGCAAGAGTCTTGGGCTCACATCTGAGAAGGAAGGGTCGCTAGAAATGCCACATGCCTTGCCAGGAAGCCTCTGCCTCCCTTTCTAAAATAAGTAGTACACTATTCCTTGGTGGTGTTTTGAGAAATCAGTACCGATCCCTCCAGAGTGTGTTCTCCATTATAAGTCCCAGGCTGGTAACTCTGTGTGTTAGATGGCCCTCTTCCCAGAGTGTCCAGGTGGGGTTGCTAGCTCAACCAGGCCTCCCTGATGCACAGTGGAAGTGGTCCAACACCTTGTTCAGCGTTGGGAGAAGGCTTCCTTGGGGAGAAGCTTGGAATCACTGCCTGTTTTGTTATTTCTTTCGGATGCAAGAGAGAGATTCTGGGGCTCCTTGGTGCTGTGGTCAAAGGCAGGTTCTACTATTGAACCCTTGGGAAATGAGGGTCTTGTCTCGGAAAACTGGCCCTGCAGGGTCTGTTTGTGGCCACTAGGGGGCACCAAGGGCTAGGCCAATAATGTGGGGCCTGACAGCAGAAAGACGCTGTTCTCCCTCTAGCTATGAATGGCCGGCGCCTCATGCGTTTGGAGAGGGACATTCAGACTGGTTTGGTACTGATGAAGCAGCAATTGCCTAGCAGTTTTCTGCTCACTGTACCCTTCGCATTTTGGTCACTAAAGCCTAACAGGCAGCCAGAATGAGCAAACCTATGTACGGAATGAGGCTCGGACAGGTAAGTGGTGTTACACTAAGCCATGGGCAGCAGTACCTCTGTATTGGAGTTTATGGTAGAAAACCTGAAGACCCTCGGAAGTCATGCCTGTGGAAATATCTGGAAAAGACTGAAGAGCGTGAGCAGAAGTTTCCAGAGTCAGCAGCTCCTCTGGGTGGGGATGGGAGTGGGGAGAAGCCATGGACAGGAAGCTGAGGTCCCCTTGAGCACGTTGCTACAGCAATGTATGTGAGTCATGGGGCTGAGGATGTTGGACAGCCAGGAAGACACTGAGCTGCTAGTTAGCCTGGCTGGAGCCAGGGCAAATGCATGTGTGCTGGAGGACTAATGATAGATGCCTTCAGGACCTGGTTGACCAGAAGGGTCCCATGGAATTCTACAGTGAGACCTCGGGTTGCGGTCTTCTGTCATTTCCTCCAGCCTCTGAGATGGCCAGTGGCTCCTTCTGAAAGGATAATCTCTAAATCTCTACCCCTACACTCCTGTGGGAATGCCCCGCCCCCTGATAATGAGTTCCTAGTCACCATCGAATGCCCAGTTTGTTATGACTCTTCATGGGCTTCCCTTGTCTTTTTCAGTATATCCAAGCAGTCTTTCTCCCAGGATACTGCTCACTTCCATGCTCATAGGTGGCTGGTGGGTCTGAATGTTCCCCACTTCCGTGTGAGCTGCAATCAATCAGAGCTGCACCAAGTCTTTCAGAGCTGCACACTATGAGCTAGTGGTTGGAGCATACGGTCCTGGCTCCTGGCCACAGGCAGTTACCATCTAGTCAGGGAGATGGCCACATTCATATCTATGTGTTGTCACTCAGTTCTAAGTTCATGTTTGCAGTCCCACTAACCATAATAAAGGCTGACTAGGGTGTTTAAGATCAGAAGAGTCTGATCTTATTTGGGGACCCCAGAAATGATTCCCCTGGGACCACCACGGCTGTAGTTACTAATTCTCATTATAGGGCTGGTGTGTACCTCAGTGGGTTAGTGCTTGCCCAGAATGTGTGAGGTCCCTGGTACACCAATACCATTTCTTAAATGAAAGAAACTAAGTTAAAGCTAAAGTATTTTCCCAGCATAGTTAAAAGAGACAAAATACCAGTTTGTCTTCCATACAGAAATTGGACATAAGGACCAACTTTTAAAAATGATCGTTGCTTATCTTAAATATTTTCCAATATCATTTCTTATCTTCACAACCACATGTTCGCTCTTCACTATAAAACTCCTATGTTTAATTTTTTTTTCTAAAAAGAAAGAAGTTAGGGTAGAGGAAGAGGGAGCCACTCAAGCAGGAAGAAGAGCATGTGCAAAGGCCCCCTGCAGTAAGCAGCAGGAATGAGGAACTAAAATGGCATTCCTGTAGCTAGAGCAATAAAATAAGGCAGGAGGAGTGAGGCTGGAACACTAGACCGGGCTTTGTTTCCCATAGAGGGGAATGATGCTGACAAGCTTGTCCCCAAGGGTGACCCTCTAGCAGAAGGCTACACATCCACCTGTCCAAATGCCCAGACTAGTACATGTGACAAAGTGTATGCTCAGTGTGTGGTGGCAAGAGGACACTGACACACAGCCAGCTGTTTGCACAGCTGGCCATCACCCACTCTTCCCTGTTCTCCGGGAGGGAAGGCCTGTGCCAGTCATGGCAGGTCTGTGCCCTGGGAAGTGGCCCTGCCTACTTCTTCACAGCATCTGCAGATCCACCTCCTTGTGTCTACTCAAGCCATCCAACACTGCCTGGCTGCTGTTCTCTCCCACTACTGCCTTTTGGAGTTTGACTCATCTGTCCAGGAAAAGCCAGTTCCTCCTTCTTGAAGGTCTCCCAATCCACCTGGTGTGGACTGACTGACCCCATGAATAAATGAGCTAATGAATCTGTGGGTTTGATGTTGATGTAATAACCAACACCTCTTAGTCATTTACTGAAGCCTACACTACCATGGGTGTGCTCATCAGTCCTCAAATGCACCAACCTCCATGGTGAAACCATTCCATGTTACTGATAAGGAAACTCAAGCTTAAGAAGACCATATAACCTGCCCAAAGAGTCACAGCTAGAAAACCATAAAGCTAGCATCAAATGGAAATTCCATGAGTATCCTTAATATACATTTGTCCACCAATCCATCCATCCACTCATCATCCATCTACTCATCCATCCATTCTCTGGCCCATCCACCTATCCACTCACACACAACAACCTATCTACCCCACTGACCCATATATTTATCCTTCTTTCATTCATGCATCCATTCACTCATCCATCTACCCACCTATCCATCTATGTGGCTATCTATCCATCTACCTAATTATCTCACTGATCCATCTATCCTTTGACTCATCTATCTATCCACCCACCCATGCACTCACAAACCTATCTATCCTACTAACTTATCCATCTATCCACCTATCCAACCCATTGACTAATCCATCCATACAAGTATTTATTCCTTCATCCATCTGTCCATCCATCTACCTACCAGTAACCTTCACACCACACACACACACACACACACACACACACACACACACAGACACACTGATTCATCCATCCATCTGTCTACTTTGTATCATGGATTGTGTTAGGAACTTGAGTTATACCAACAAATATATATATATATATATATATATATATATATATATATATATATATATAATATATATGTATATGTATGTATAACAAAATCTACAAAGGTCTTCACCCTGGGGGTTTTAGACCATTTGGAGAGGCAAAATAAGCTAGGTGTACAATAAAGAAGACATTTAACAGAGCAGGCAAGAGAGGCTAGCTGGAGGTATTGGTGGTATATATGTGTGTGGTTATGGTAGAGCCTTCTGAACAGAGGGTGCTTGTTACCTAAACAACTAAATGATGATCCCATATTGCAAAATCTGTTTCACTGCTGGCCCCTGATGCTATCCACACAATGGTGTGATGCCTACATCTTGCTGACCTGGACAAAGATGAGCCCTTAGAATCCCAGTGAGAGACACCCCTTTGGTGTGATCCAGAATGCCTTCCACATGGTGCAGAGAGCCTTGGCACAGTTTTGAGACATTTCTTCAGGCTCATGTAGGGGCCAGGCCAGGACTCTGGCTTTCTGTCTGTGCCACCAGGAGTGGCAGGCTGACATGTTTTCAGGGAGGGCCACCAGTGGGGAAGTCCCAGTGTTCTGCCCTGCATTTTCCAGACACTCCCTGTGTGGCTTGAGCCTGGGCTCCCATTTTTAATTTGTGCAGCTACAGGCTTGGCATTAGCAAGAGACTCCAGCACACAAAACAGCCATTTATTCAGGCATCCATTGAATCAACAGGTACCAATTGAGCATCTATTATAAGCCAAGACAGTGAGCCAGACACAGCAAAACCACAAGTGGGGGAACCTGCCCAAACACAACCTAGGAGATTACCACATGGCCTGGATTCCCTGCATCTCCTAATGTCATGGTCAGGACCAAGGAAAGCACTCTCTGCCCTGCTGGTCACCACAGCAGCACTCAGCTTTCATAACAGGAATGCAAAGTCAAGGTGACTTTTGTCCATCAGGAAGCATGTATTCCATTCACACTCAGTTCCCCAACTTTCATTCATCTCTGACATACAAGCACAATATGGCTGAGCCATCTCCTCTTTTGTGTTGCAGACATTCCTTGACTTACAATACCAACGAGCCCACCAGGTTGAAAATATCTAACATCTAATCATCTGAGCATCCCAGCTCAGGAACCCAGCACCCTGAAGAGTGTTGTTTCCTCTCATTGCAGAGGGGTGGGGTTCTTGACGTGGGCCACATGTGACCAGCCTAGGAAAAAGAACGAAATTTAGATTTGACAAATGTCTTTTTGCTGCTGCTTCATAGAATTTTAAAAAAAAATCCTAAATTGAACCAACTGTACTATCTGGTCAAATTCCATCTTTAAAATGGTTCATATTAAAATGATGGCTCAGCAGGTTAAAGGTTGCTGCCATCAGATCTGATGACCCCGAATTCAACTCCCAAGACCCGCATGGTAGAAGGAAAAGAATAGACTCTCATGTGTCCTCTGACCCAAAGAATGTGATGTTAGAATCCAGCCACTGCTCTGGGGGTGGGAGGGGAATAGTTCCTGCAGCAGCCCCTCCCCTGTCACAGGTGCACACAGGCACACACTCTGAGACACTGTCTGTGAGTCTCTAGGCAACAGACTTCTCAAGCCAGGATTCCTCACATAGGGAAGAGGGTTTACTTCAAATAGACATTGGTAGCTCTTCTGTTCCCCAACCCTTTCCCTGGGAATCAGAGAATCTGTCTGCAGGCTTCGGCTATGAAACCTCCCGTGTCCTCAGCAAGGCATATGAAGAGACCCCACTTTTGCCATGTGAACCCTGATTCTTCTCTTCAGAGCCTTGGCCTCCACTATATTGTCTGTCTCTGCTGCTGGGGGGTTCTGAGCCCCTGCCATATTGCTGTCTATCTGTCCATGGCTTAAGTAATTCTTAGTAATTAATTTGTAATTACTTAATAATTCTAATAAATTTCTAGTTCACTACTGCCACAACAACCTTTCATGCTCCTTTGGACCCATATAGAGTATTTTTTTAAAATAGTTTTATTATTATTATTATTATTATTATTATTAATTATTATTTTAAATTCCATGTACATATGTGTGTGTACATGTGGGTACGGGCACCACGAGTATAGGTGCCCACAGAGGGTATGTGCATGTAAGTACAGGTGCTGTGGGGGCAGAGGCATTGGATCCCCTGGAACTGGAGTTACAGATGGCTGTGAGCCGCCAATACGTTTCACCGATTTCCATATGTATCCTGTGGTGAGCCCCAATCACCCTTCCTTCTGATAAATGTGATACAAATTAAAATAAATAAATAAAATTATTCAAATGGAAAAACATAATCTCACAATCCTACATTGAAAACTAATTTAACCTACCACAAACAGAGAGTAATTACATCCGACAGCTACAGTGGCCCTGGGAGGAGAGGAGGCTATTACACTAAAAAGATGCATGTGCAAGGAATTGCATTTCTCCAGGCACCCCATGCTGGGGGTGCCAGCAGGAGATGGGAGGCGGTTCATAGTTCAACCCACAGCTGAATTAACACCACCTGTCCTAGCTTTTCTACAAAATCATAAATCTGCTCCTGAGAGGCTGAGAGAAGCCTGGAGTCTCTCTCCCTAGTTCACCCAAACTGGAAAGTATCCTGCTTTCCTTTACCAATCTCTGTTTCCTGGTTTCTTCTAAGACATGGAAAAACCATGAGGCAGTGTATGAACCTAGGTGACCCAATTGTTTGCAGAACTGTTAGGGTCAGAGCCTGGGCCAAAACAGCCCTAAGAAGTTAGGCTCAGTCACCCACCCTCAGTCTGCCAATTAAATAGACAATGATAATACAAAGAAAGGAGAGATTTATTTAATATGGCTACATTGGGAAGACTGACACAGAGATCTAGTAACTCTCCCAAGTCCATCTTCAGGGTCCTGACAGGAGTCTCCGATATAAACACAGGGCAAGAGGCATCTGTAATGAAGCAGTCTTGGTGAAAGTATGGCCCCGCCCACTACTGACCCATCATTGCCTGGGTTCCAGTCTGTCCTACCAGGTGGTCTGACAAGTACCAAAACCGTGAAATCTCTTCACTTGGAGACATGCCCCTTCTCCAGCTGGCACCAGGCTTCAGCCTTTTTCTTCTCCCACCATGGAATTCCTGGAAAATTTCAATGACTGGGGATTCACTGCTTCAACAGCCTGATAGCCAAGAATCTGCACAGAATACCTTCCTTTATGCGGGGGTAGTTATAGAGTGACAGCAGAACATGTGTGGATTAAATTCCACCCAAATGGGTCCGTGTTGTGGGCTCAGCCTGTGAAAGCTCTCTTGAAGTTAGCAAGTCTACACTGGCCATAAACTGAGCCTTCCATCTCAAGAAAATCACAGAGAGCCACAGCACTTTGTCATGGGACTGCATAGCAGAAGCTGTTAAGATTCTGGTTGGGAGAGGGGTGAGATTCGGGAGAGGGGTGCAAAGTGGAATCACTCTTCAGGCCAGCTGGCAATGCGGGCTTGTGGAGTCTGAGACACAAAGCTTTGGTCTAGCCAGGAAGAGCAGACCAGTTCTTGTAAAGACCCCTGTGAGGGGGCTAAGGAGTGGAGAGGTGCTTTGCAGAGGTCAGCTGGTATCTCCAAGCTAGACTAAGAGTCTTGGCACAGAGAGAGCTGGTTGTTTTGTTTTGGCCCCAATTACTAGACTCAAGATGACTTCTGGGAGGGCTAAGAAATGAGCTACACTGCAGTAAGGGGTAATCAGAAGTTCTGTGGAACACCTCCTGCTGGGCAGCTCCACAGTGGGGACAGGGGCCTTGGCTGCAGAGCTTTCTGATGGGATGCTCCTAGTTGAAGGTGCTCAGGTTCAGCCTTCAGGCAAGATCTGCTCCCTTATAGTGAGAAAGGAGAGATGACACACACAAATATTAAACAGAAATGTAGGAAGAGGCAGGCAAGCTTAAAAATGTGTGTGTGTGTGTGTGTGTGTGTGTGTGTGTGTGTGTGTGTGTGTGTGTGATGGGGCACACATATGCCATAGTGCACATGCTGAAGTCAGAAGAAAGCCTACCACAATCAGTTCTCTCCTACTATATGGGCCCCAGGCATTGAATATAGGTCATCAAGTTTGCCAGCTAACAACTCTACCTGCCATCTCACCAGCCCATAGCTGTATTGTATTATTTATTTACTTTAAATTTTTTGCTTTTTTGGATTCTTTGAAACAGGGTCTCTCTATTATGCGGCCCTGGCTGTCTTGGAACTTGCTATGTAGAACAGGCTGGCCTCAAACTTACAGAGATCCATATGTTACTGTCTCATGACTGCTTGGGATTAAAGATGTGTGCACCATGACTGGATATTATAGCCATATTTTAAAAGGGATATGAACCAGGCATGGCAGCACATGTCTATAATATCAGCACTTGGGTTATTGGAGGGTCTCTGGTTCAAGGCCAGCCTGGACTATGTTAGCAAGAACCAATCTGAAAAATCCAAATGAACACACATCTTTATAAAATCAGAAGTGAAACAGACACATCAAAGTATGTGAGGATGATAACAGGCTCGGTAGTCAAGAACAGATGACTCTAGTATCTGCTACCTCAATGTAGCTAAAGGGGCTCCACAGAGGAGGGTGGACTGGGAACAAGCTTATGATGATGACCCTTGAGGAGACCCATGGGGACCTGCACTTGTTCTCTCAGTGCTGTGCTGTGACTAGGTTTAGGACTTATAGAAATAGGCCTTTTGCTTTCTAGGTGGCTCTGAGACCCCAAGACCTGAGGCCTCACTGGAGGTGAGCTTGGATGAACTTCTCCCTGGGTCAAGGACAGAGGCTGGGGTGGGGGAGTGTATGGTGGGAGGTTCCTTCACTCCTTGCTCTCAGGTCTTTCCTAGCATTCCATGGAAACTCTGATTCAGTGCTTCTGGATGGGGCCCAAGGACTTGCATCTTAGTGAGAACCTGATCAGCTAAACTTGGGAAGCCCCAAACCCTCAAGCTGCCTTCTTACCACCCATCAGTTGTAAGACTAGAGTCACTGGGTGAGGACGAATCAACAGATCAGGCCCTCCGGGTTCCCATCAACTCTTCCCCCTACCCTCCCACTCCTATCCACCACCATCATGTTCTCTGTTGTTCATCTTCCTCTTTCTCTTCTTCTCTAGAATGTGGTAATTATGGCTTTGCTCTGGGGAACCCACACAGTGTCTAGATACTGTAGCCAGGAAGACAGACATATGAGGAGGCAAAAAGCCAACGTTTGCTTCAGTTAGTTTGCTTGGTAAGGGAAGTGTAGACTGTGTGACCCAGGAAGACTGCAGTGGGAGGGGCTGAGTTATAGCTAGTGGCTGGACAGAAGAATGTTGGGTACAGAGAGGGGGAGCGTGGTCTATTCGGAGAATCATGGGAGATCACAAGGCGTAGGGAAGAAATGACCGAGCTGTGTTCTTTGTATTGATTACATTTATTGCCTTTATTTTTTTGTTTTTCTAAAGCAGTTTCTATCAAAGCATACACATTTCTTCAACCATTTTTCTGTTCTCTGTTCCCCTTTCATACCCAGGACTCCAATACATGTTAGCAATTCCTCTTTTCCCGCAAGATCACAGTGGCACTCTTATTGGTTTATTTGTTTATTTAGCTAGCTAAATAAATAAATAGCCATCTTTACCTTGGTCTGGCTCTTCTTAAACATTTTTTTTCTTTAAAAATTTCTTTTCTCAGCTGTTAAATTTATCCTCTCTAGAGGTTAAAGTTGATTCTGTTTTACATTTCCCTCCCATGTTATAGTAATAATATTCCATGTTTAAGTATATTTTAATGGTGGATGGAGCTAGAAAAAAATCATCCTGAGTGAGGTAACCCAGACCCCAAAGACCAACAATATGGTTTATATTCACTTATATGTGGATGTTGGCTTTTAAGTCTTCGATAAGCAGGCTACAATCCGTGTAACCACAGAGGTTAGGGGAGAAGTAGAATATATAGTTGAAGGTGGGGTGGTGGGTGGAGACTGGAATGAGAGGAGTAAATGAGGAGGGGGAGAGAAGAGGGGAATAATGGAATGGGTGCAAGGAAGGACAGCTAAACTAAGGGCCATTTGAGGGGTCAGATGGAAACCTGCTACAGTAGATGCTTCTAAAACATCTAAACGGAATACCAAATAACAGGAGGGGCAAAGCCCAATTCCAGCTGATAATCACTTGCAAAGAAAAAATTAGTTTTCTCCAGTGAAGTCTCACTGGGTATACAAACCTCTCTTAAGGGCAGACCCCATGCCCAGCAGTAGATGGCCAACACAAAATATTTTTGGAGATTTTGTTTTTGTTTTTTGGGTTGGTTTTTCTTTGTGTGTCTCATAATACTTTTTCTGGGCTCTCACCCCCTTACAGGTCTTCTGTTTCATAGTACAGTTTCCAACTTTTTGTTCTTAGGGAATCTCTGTATGTGTGAATGTGTGTGTCTCTGAATCTGCATGTGTTTCTTGTGTTCTCTTCAGCTCTTGTTTGCTTTGTCCTATTTTGTTTGGTTTGTTGTTTGTTTTATTTCCTCTTATTTTATTTTATCAATTTTTAGATGCCCATTTGTTTCCTAATGAGAGAGAGAAAGAAAGAGTGTGGATTTGAGTGGGTGCAGAGGTGGGGAGGATGCTGGAGGGGTTGGGGGAGGGAAGACTGTAAGATATATTCTATAAAAAATCTATTTTCAAGAAAAAAAATTAAAGTATACATTAATGGACTGTTTTGAAATCCTGCCTGTGAATCTTTTAATACCAGTCATGGTTGGGTCTGCTCCTATCACTTCATTTTTCTTTTGGCAACAAGTAACGTTTTCCTCTTGTGAATGGGAGCTTTGTAGAGAAGCTACAGTATATTCAAGGATTGACTTAGAGTGACTAGAACATCATGATTATGAAGAAATGAAATGCTACAGATCAAGAGTTAATGTTATCTCCAACTACCTATAGGCCCTTTTAGTAGGCAATTATCATTAGCCTCTGTATCCAGCTAATCACTCTGTTGGAATGATTGCTAAGCTTGCCAGACCTCAACCCTCACCAACCCCAACTCTAAGACTGTGACTAATACCTGAATCTTGTCGAATGAATTTTTTCACCTTACAACTTAGCTAAAGCTCCCACAAGGCCACTGGTATGTGAACTGATTTTTGAATTTCTTTTGCTCTGTGGCAAGAACACTAAGCTTTTCCCATGGTGGAAAGTGTTATTCAGGGCCACTTGGATCTATATTCTCTGACTGTGGCTAATAAGAAGTGATTTTCATATTTATTCTAAAGCATAGTTGCTATTTTATGCCAACACTATTCTTTGAATGTCTAGAAATTTTGGATTGAAAGTTGGACATTGTAACATCATTATTTTGCTATCTGGATTTTTGTATCTTCCTTTTCAGTCTGCTGATACTCACTTTTAAGCACAACTAAGTTACTTGAAGATCTGCTGGACCCTCTCAAGGCATGGTTTTGAGCTCTAGGATTAGTCTAGTGTAACTTTAAACCAAAATTAGTTCAGTTGCGAAGATAATCTGTGACATCACTCAGCCTCCCATGGGCATTCGACTTTGGATGCTCTTAACTTGAATGTATGATTTTCCAGAGTTTCAATGGTTCCACACATTTTTATTTTGTTTTTGTTTTTATTTTGTTTTGAGAGAGAGAGGGGGTTACCAATTTATAAGTCCAATCTCAGTTCCTCTATTTTGGGCAAAAGTGTAACTTAGACACCATGCATGCATTTCCTGTGCCATTGGAACTTTGACGGAGCCAAAGAGTTTTCATCGCCCTGACCTAGAGTTCTTCCTGCCAATTTCCAGTCAGCACCACTCCTCAGAGGCAAGATGCTCATTCAATTCAATTTCAGCTCAATTTCAGCAGTAACTGCTCATGGCTGGGGCAGAAGGGTTCAGAGAATTCATTCAAGGACCCTTCCGGACACGTGGTGAGCCTCTTCTCGCCGCCATGAGAACCTCCCTTCTTCTGACTATGCTCAGGCGCACCCTCACCCGTGCGTCCTGATCCTCCTGCTGAGCCCCAGGGTCCTCTCTCTAAAATTCCAGGAACCCCTTCCGGTCCTTTCCCTGGTTCTTTCTGCTTACAAGATCTTGTGGCTGACTCTACTCTTTGCTTTTTTCCCCGGGGCAAGATCAAGGAGCCCTCCACCATTACGGGTCAATGTCAGCTTTTTAACTTACAGGAGCTGGTCTCTGCAGGGGTCACCAATGTGGATGTTGGAACTTCTGCAAAGGTAGCCACATAGAGCGGCTACCATCTAGATGCTGAGGACTGAATCCAGGCCCCTGCGAGGTCACTCAGACATCATAAACGCTTGCAGGTTTTCTTGGAGAAAAAAATTCTCATATATGATGCCTGCACATCTCCACCTTCTGATCCCATCATTGTTTGGAAGAAGGTCTGCAATGCTTGGGGACACAGCCTGTACCGAAACACAAGGGTGACTGAGTCGGAAGGATGGAATGTATGAGCAGAGAACCAGGAACGATCCTGACTCGGAAATTTAGAAACGAAACAATAGAAAAGAAAGAAGGAAAAGAAATGAAAAGGAAAAAAGGAAGAAAAGGTTCGGGTCGTACCTCTCAAGTATTCACAAAGTCCTGGGTTTGATTCTGAACACTCAACCACTTAAAGGAAACCAAAGGTTATAAAAGGGCCTGTGCATATAGGCCAGCAATTCTCATGCTGAGGGGCTCAAGCCAGTTGGGGCTTGGGCGACTGTGTCCCAGGTTTCGATTAAGAACTGCTGCATGTCAGACATTTGCAATACGTTTGATAGAAGTAGCTTTGCAAAACAACACTTACAAGTTAGCAACAGAATAATTTCATTGTTGGGGTTCTCACAACACGAGGAATTGTCTTCAAGTGTGGCAGTCGCAGGAAGTTTGACAACCACTGTGTAGAAACAAGTCACAGCTGACTGAATCATGCTCGACAGCAGATCGTGATCAGACCGTAGTGATTGTGGAGAGTCGGTATTTTGTGGGTCCTGAATCAAATATTGTAGGGTCACTTCGGACTTGTAAACAGCCGCTTTGGCCATTTTATTTTATGACCCCTTTTGCCAAGAACAGATGTCAATGATCTTTCCAAGCCCACGACGATCCCCTCAGGATGTGGTGTTCATTTCTGACTTTGTCCTGTAAATCGAGAAACGCCATGCACTGTTCCAATCACGGAATCCACTATTTCGGGCACACCGACCGTGTTTCCCTGAGACACAGGCATGCAAATGCCTTCCAAAACATCTCCAGTCCCCTGTGACGCGAGGGTTAAGCTTCCAGACCGGCTTGAGACCAAGGCAGTAACTTTCAACTGGGGCTCAAGTGCCAACATTTGGCTCCTGGCTAACTCTGCGGAGGCAGGCAACTTCCACGGAGGCTCCTTCACGCCTGGACTCTGAACCCTTCTGCCCCAGCAATGAGCAAACAAGCTCATTGCTGGGGCAGAAGGGTTCAGAGAATCCATTCAGGGACCCTTCGGGACACATGGATAGCCTCTTCTCGCTGCCCTGAAAACCTCCCTTCTTCAGACCCTGCTCATTTGCACTCCCACCCGTGACTCCTGATCCTTCTGCTGAGCCACTGGGTCCCTGTTCTTAAATTCCACGAACCCCTTCCTGTTTTGTCCCGGGTTCTTTCTGCTCACAGGAACTTGTGGCTGATGCTCCCCTTTGCATCTTTGCAGTAGGCAAGATCAAGGAGCCCTCCTCCATTATGGGTCAATGTCAGCTTTTTCACTTACACCAGCTGCTTCTTTCAAGGGTCAGCAGACTGGATGTTCGAACCACTGGAACGGTAGCCACATGTAGGAGCTAGCATGTAGACACTGAGTACTGAATCCAGGCCCCTGCTAGGGCAAGCAGGCATCATAAATGCTCTGGAGGTGATTTTGTAGAAAACAACTCTCCCTTTGGATGCCAGCACATCTCCATCATCTGATTTCTTCATTGCTGGTAGAAACGTTCTGCCACGCTTGTGGACATGGGCCTGTCACCGAGCTGCAACAGTGCTTGAAGCAGAAGCATGGGTTGTCTGTGAGGGGAGCTCAGATAGATCCTATCTCAAAAAACTGAAAGGGAATGAATAGAAAAGACAAGGAAAGGAAACGAAAGGAAAGCAAAGGAAATGTTTGGATCGTACCTCTCCAGGATTCACAAAGTCCTGGGTTTGATCCTGAGCACCCAAACACTTAAGAGAAACAGAAGGTTCTAACAGGGCCTGTGCATATGAGGCAGCAATTCTCATGCAGCGGGCACAACCAATGTGGAGCGTGAAGAACATTGTCCCAGGATTCGATTAAGAACTGCTGCGTGTCAGACATTTGCATTAAGATTCATACAAGTTGCTTCGCAAAACAAAAGTTGCTAATTAGCAACAGAAGAACTTCATTATCGGGGTCCCCACAACACGAGAAAGTGTATTCAAGTGTGGCGGTCTTAGGAAGGTTGAGAACCACTGTGTAGAAATAAGTCACACCTGAGTGAATCATGCTCCATAGCAGATCATGATCAGCCCTTAGTGATTGTGGAGACTTGCTATACTGGGGGTGCTGAATCAAATATTGTAGGGGCATTTCGGACATGTAAACAGCCACTTTGGTCATTTCTCTTTATGACCCCTTTTGCCATGAACAGGTGTCAATGTTCTTTCGAACCCAACGCTGATCCCCTCAGGATGTGGTGTTCATTTCTGAACTTTGTCCTGTAACTCGAGAAGCGCCATGCGTTGTTCCCACCATGGAATACACTATTTCGGGCAAACCGACTGTGTGTCCATGAGACACAATCATGTGAATGGCTTCAAAAACATCTCCAGTCCCCTGTGAAGCTAGGGTTCAGCCTCCAGACCAGCTTGAGACAGATGCAGTTACTATCAAGTGGGACACGTGCGCCACCGTGTGGCAGCAGACTGCCACTGCGGAGGCAGGCAGCTTCCAGGGAGTTGCCTTCATGGTTGCCCTCTGAACCCTTCTGCCCCAGCCATGAGCAGTAACTGCTCATGGCTGGGGCAGAAGGGTTCAGAGAATTCATTCAAGGACCCTTCCGGACACGTGGTGAGCCTCTTCTCGCCGCCATGAGAACCTCCCTTCTTCTGACTATGCTCAGGCGCACCCTCACCCGTGCGTCCTGATCCTCCTGCTGAGCCCCAGGGTCCTCTCTCTAAAATTCCAGGAACCCCTTCCGGTCCTTTCCCTGGTTCTTTCTGCTTACAAGATCTTGTGGCTGACTCTACTCTTTGCTTTTTTCCCCGGGGCAAGATCAAGGAGCCCTCCACCATTACGGGTCAATGTCAGCTTTTTAACTTACAGGAGCTGGTCTCTGCAGGGGTCACCAATGTGGATGTTGGAACTTCTGCAAAGGTAGCCACATAGAGCGGCTACCATCTAGATGCTGAGGACTGAATCCAGGCCCCTGCGAGGTCACTCAGACATCATAAACGCTTGCAGGTTTTCTTGGAGAAAAAAATTCTCATATATGATGCCTGCACATCTCCACCTTCTGATCCCATCATTGTTTGGAAGAAGGTCTGCAATGCTTGGGGACACAGCCTGTACCGAAACACAAGGGTGACTGAGTCGGAAGGATGGAATGTATGAGCAGAGAACCAGGAACGATCCTGACTCGGAAATTTAGAAACGAAACAATAGAAAAGAAAGAAGGAAAAGAAATGAAAAGGAAAAAAGGAAGAAAAGGTTCGGGTCGTACCTCTCAAGTATTCACAAAGTCCTGGGTTTGATTCTGAACACTCAACCACTTAAAGGAAACCAAAGGTTATAAAAGGGCCTGTGCATATAGGCCAGCAATTCTCATGCTGAGGGGCTCAAGCCAGTTGGGGCTTGGGCGACTGTGTCCCAGGTTTCGATTAAGAACTGCTGCATGTCAGACATTTGCAATACGTTTGATAGAAGTAGCTTTGCAAAACAACACTTACAAGTTAGCAACAGAATAATTTCATTGTTGGGGTTCTCACAACACGAGGAATTGTCTTCAAGTGTGGCAGTCGCAGGAAGTTTGACAACCACTGTGTAGAAACAAGTCACAGCTGACTGAATCATGCTCGACAGCAGATCGTGATCAGACCGTAGTGATTGTGGAGAGTCGGTATTTTGTGGGTCCTGAATCAAATATTGTAGGGTCACTTCGGACTTGTAAACAGCCGCTTTGGCCATTTTATTTTATGACCCCTTTTGCCAAGAACAGATGTCAATGATCTTTCCAAGCCCACGACGATCCCCTCAGGATGTGGTGTTCATTTCTGACTTTGTCCTGTAAATCGAGAAACGCCATGCACTGTTCCAATCACGGAATCCACTATTTCGGGCACACCGACCGTGTTTCCCTGAGACACAGGCATGCAAATGCCTTCCAAAACATCTCCAGTCCCCTGTGACGCGAGGGTTAAGCTTCCAGACCGGCTTGAGACCAAGGCAGTAACTTTCAACTGGGGCTCAAGTGCCAACATTTGGCTCCTGGCTAACTCTGCGGAGGCAGGCAACTTCCACGGAGGCTCCTTCACGCCTGGACTCTGAACCCTTCTGCCCCAGCAATGAGCAAACAAGCTCATTGCTGGGGCAGAAGGGTTCAGAGAATCCATTCAGGGACCCTTCGGGACACATGGATAGCCTCTTCTCGCTGCCCTGAAAACCTCCCTTCTTCAGACCCTGCTCATTTGCACTCCCACCCGTGACTCCTGATCCTTCTGCTGAGCCACTGGGTCCCTGTTCTTAAATTCCACGAACCCCTTCCTGTTTTGTCCCGGGTTCTTTCTGCTCACAGGAACTTGTGGCTGATGCTCCCCTTTGCATCTTTGCAGTAGGCAAGATCAAGGAGCCCTCCTCCATTATGGGTCAATGTCAGCTTTTTCACTTACACCAGCTGCTTCTTTCAAGGGTCAGCAGACTGGATGTTCGAACCACTGGAACGGTAGCCACATGTAGGAGCTAGCATGTAGACACTGAGTACTGAATCCAGGCCCCTGCTAGGGCAAGCAGGCATCATAAATGCTCTGGAGGTGATTTTGTAGAAAACAACTCTCCCTTTGGATGCCAGCACATCTCCATCATCTGATTTCTTCATTGCTGGTAGAAACGTTCTGCCACGCTTGTGGACATGGGCCTGTCACCGAGCTGCAACAGTGCTTGAAGCAGAAGCATGGGTTGTCTGTGAGGGGAGCTCAGATAGATCCTATCTCAAAAAACTGAAAGGGAATGAATAGAAAAGACAAGGAAAGGAAACGAAAGGAAAGCAAAGGAAATGTTTGGATCGTACCTCTCCAGGATTCACAAAGTCCTGGGTTTGATCCTGAGCACCCAAACACTTAAGAGAAACAGAAGGTTCTAACAGGGCCTGTGCATATGAGGCAGCAATTCTCATGCAGCGGGCACAACCAATGTGGAGCGTGAAGAACATTGTCCCAGGATTCGATTAAGAACTGCTGCGTGTCAGACATTTGCATTAAGATTCATACAAGTTGCTTCGCAAAACAAAAGTTGCTAATTAGCAACAGAAGAACTTCATTATCGGGGTCCCCACAACACGAGAAAGTGTATTCAAGTGTGGCGGTCTTAGGAAGGTTGAGAACCACTGTGTAGAAATAAGTCACACCTGAGTGAATCATGCTCCATAGCAGATCATGATCAGCCCTTAGTGATTGTGGAGACTTGCTATACTGGGGGTGCTGAATCAAATATTGTAGGGGCATTTCGGACATGTAAACAGCCACTTTGGTCATTTCTCTTTATGACCCCTTTTGCCATGAACAGGTGTCAATGTTCTTTCGAACCCAACGCTGATCCCCTCAGGATGTGGTGTTCATTTCTGAACTTTGTCCTGTAACTCGAGAAGCGCCATGCGTTGTTCCCACCATGGAATACACTATTTCGGGCAAACCGACTGTGTGTCCATGAGACACAATCATGTGAATGGCTTCAAAAACATCTCCAGTCCCCTGTGAAGCTAGGGTTCAGCCTCCAGACCAGCTTGAGACAGATGCAGTTACTATCAAGTGGGACACGTGCGCCACCGTGTGGC
The DNA here is from genome assembly GCA_026225945.1 of Cricetomys ansorgei. Classification (NCBI taxonomy): domain Eukaryota; kingdom Metazoa; phylum Chordata; class Mammalia; order Rodentia; family Nesomyidae; genus Cricetomys; species Cricetomys ansorgei. Next base: position 46,064 of record JAMJFZ010003603.1, read on the forward strand.
AGCAGACTGCCACTGCGGAGGCAGGCAGCTTCCAGGGAGTTGCCTTCATGGTTGCCCTCTGAACCCTTCTGCCCCAGCCATGAGCAGTAACTGCTCATGGCTGGGGCAGAAGGGTTCAGAGAATTCATTCAAGGACCCTTCCGGACACGTGGTGAGCCTCTTCTCGCCGCCATGAGAACCTCCCTTCTTCTGACTATGCTCAGGCGCACCCTCACCCGTGCGTCCTGATCCTCCTGCTGAGCCCCAGGGTCCTCTCTCTAAAATTCCAGGAACCCCTTCCGGTCCTTTCCCTGGTTCTTTCTGCTTACAAGATCTTGTGGCTGACTCTACTCTTTGCTTTTTTCCCCGGGGCAAGATCAAGGAGCCCTCCACCATTACGGGTCAATGTCAGCTTTTTAACTTACAGGAGCTGGTCTCTGCAGGGGTCACCAATGTGGATGTTGGAACTTCTGCAAAGGTAGCCACATAGAGCGGCTACCATCTAGATGCTGAGGACTGAATCCAGGCCCCTGCGAGGTCACTCAGACATCATAAACGCTTGCAGGTTTTCTTGGAGAAAAAAATTCTCATATATGATGCCTGCACATCTCCACCTTCTGATCCCATCATTGTTTGGAAGAAGGTCTGCAATGCTTGGGGACACAGCCTGTACCGAAACACAAGGGTGACTGAGTCGGAAGGATGGAATGTATGAGCAGAGAACCAGGAACGATCCTGACTCGGAAATTTAGAAACGAAACAATAGAAAAGAAAGAAGGAAAAGAAATGAAAAGGAAAAAAGGAAGAAAAGGTTCGGGTCGTACCTCTCAAGTATTCACAAAGTCCTGGGTTTGATTCTGAACACTCAACCACTTAAAGGAAACCAAAGGTTATAAAAGGGCCTGTGCATATAGGCCAGCAATTCTCATGCTGAGGGGCTCAAGCCAGTTGGGGCTTGGGCGACTGTGTCCCAGGTTTCGATTAAGAACTGCTGCATGTCAGACATTTGCAATACGTTTGATAGAAGTAGCTTTGCAAAACAACACTTACAAGTTAGCAACAGAATAATTTCATTGTTGGGGTTCTCACAACACGAGGAATTGTCTTCAAGTGTGGCAGTCGCAGGAAGTTTGACAACCACTGTGTAGAAACAAGTCACAGCTGACTGAATCATGCTCGACAGCAGATCGTGATCAGACCGTAGTGATTGTGGAGAGTCGGTATTTTGTGGGTCCTGAATCAAATATTGTAGGGTCACTTCGGACTTGTAAACAGCCGCTTTGGCCATTTTATTTTATGACCCCTTTTGCCAAGAACAGATGTCAATGATCTTTCCAAGCCCACGACGATCCCCTCAGGATGTGGTGTTCATTTCTGACTTTGTCCTGTAAATCGAGAAACGCCATGCACTGTTCCAATCACGGAATCCACTATTTCGGGCACACCGACCGTGTTTCCCTGAGACACAGGCATGCAAATGCCTTCCAAAACATCTCCAGTCCCCTGTGACGCGAGGGTTAAGCTTCCAGACCGGCTTGAGACCAAGGCAGTAACTTTCAACTGGGGCTCAAGTGCCAACATTTGGCTCCTGGCTAACTCTGCGGAGGCAGGCAACTTCCACGGAGGCTCCTTCACGCCTGGACTCTGAACCCTTCTGCCCCAGCAATGAGCAAACAAGCTCATTGCTGGGGCAGAAGGGTTCAGAGAATCCATTCAGGGACCCTTCGGGACACATGGATAGCCTCTTCTCGCTGCCCTGAAAACCTCCCTTCTTCAGACCCTGCTCATTTGCACTCCCACCCGTGACTCCTGATCCTTCTGCTGAGCCACTGGGTCCCTGTTCTTAAATTCCACGAACCCCTTCCTGTTTTGTCCCGGGTTCTTTCTGCTCACAGGAACTTGTGGCTGATGCTCCCCTTTGCATCTTTGCAGTAGGCAAGATCAAGGAGCCCTCCTCCATTATGGGTCAATGTCAGCTTTTTCACTTACACCAGCTGCTTCTTTCAAGGGTCAGCAGACTGGATGTTCGAACCACTGGAACGGTAGCCACATGTAGGAGCTAGCATGTAGACACTGAGTACTGAATCCAGGCCCCTGCTAGGGCAAGCAGGCATCATAAATGCTCTGGAGGTGATTTTGTAGAAAACAACTCTCCCTTTGGATGCCAGCACATCTCCATCATCTGATTTCTTCATTGCTGGTAGAAACGTTCTGCCACGCTTGTGGACATGGGCCTGTCACCGAGCTGCAACAGTGCTTGAAGCAGAAGCATGGGTTGTCTGTGAGGGGAGCTCAGATAGATCCTATCTCAAAAAACTGAAAGGGAATGAATAGAAAAGACAAGGAAAGGAAACGAAAGGAAAGCAAAGGAAATGTTTGGATCGTACCTCTCCAGGATTCACAAAGTCCTGGGTTTGATCCTGAGCACCCAAACACTTAAGAGAAACAGAAGGTTCTAACAGGGCCTGTGCATATGAGGCAGCAATTCTCATGCAGCGGGCACAACCAATGTGGAGCGTGAAGAACATTGTCCCAGGATTCGATTAAGAACTGCTGCGTGTCAGACATTTGCATTAAGATTCATACAAGTTGCTTCGCAAAACAAAAGTTGCTAATTAGCAACAGAAGAACTTCATTATCGGGGTCCCCACAACACGAGAAAGTGTATTCAAGTGTGGCGGTCTTAGGAAGGTTGAGAACCACTGTGTAGAAATAAGTCACACCTGAGTGAATCATGCTCCATAGCAGATCATGATCAGCCCTTAGTGATTGTGGAGACTTGCTATACTGGGGGTGCTGAATCAAATATTGTAGGGGCATTTCGGACATGTAAACAGCCACTTTGGTCATTTCTCTTTATGACCCCTTTTGCCATGAACAGGTGTCAATGTTCTTTCGAACCCAACGCTGATCCCCTCAGGATGTGGTGTTCATTTCTGAACTTTGTCCTGTAACTCGAGAAGCGCCATGCGTTGTTCCCACCATGGAATACACTATTTCGGGCAAACCGACTGTGTGTCCATGAGACACAATCATGTGAATGGCTTCAAAAACATCTCCAGTCCCCTGTGAAGCTAGGGTTCAGCCTCCAGACCAGCTTGAGACAGATGCAGTTACTATCAAGTGGGACACGTGCGCCACCGTGTGGCAGCAGACTGCCACTGCGGAGGCAGGCAGCTTCCAGGGAGTTGCCTTCATGGTTGCCCTCTGAACCCTTCTGCCCCAGCCATGAGCAGTAACTGCTCATGGCTGGGGCAGAAGGGTTCAGAGAATTCATTCAAGGACCCTTCCGGACACGTGGTGAGCCTCTTCTCGCCGCCATGAGAACCTCCCTTCTTCTGACTATGCTCAGGCGCACCCTCACCCGTGCGTCCTGATCCTCCTGCTGAGCCCCAGGGTCCTCTCTCTAAAATTCCAGGAACCCCTTCCGGTCCTTTCCCTGGTTCTTTCTGCTTACAAGATCTTGTGGCTGACTCTACTCTTTGCTTTTTTCCCCGGGGCAAGATCAAGGAGCCCTCCACCATTACGGGTCAATGTCAGCTTTTTAACTTACAGGAGCTGGTCTCTGCAGGGGTCACCAATGTGGATGTTGGAACTTCTGCAAAGGTAGCCACATAGAGCGGCTACCATCTAGATGCTGAGGACTGAATCCAGGCCCCTGCGAGGTCACTCAGACATCATAAACGCTTGCAGGTTTTCTTGGAGAAAAAAATTCTCATATATGATGCCTGCACATCTCCACCTTCTGATCCCATCATTGTTTGGAAGAAGGTCTGCAATGCTTGGGGACACAGCCTGTACCGAAACACAAGGGTGACTGAGTCGGAAGGATGGAATGTATGAGCAGAGAACCAGGAACGATCCTGACTCGGAAATTTAGAAACGAAACAATAGAAAAGAAAGAAGGAAAAGAAATGAAAAGGAAAAAAGGAAGAAAAGGTTCGGGTCGTACCTCTCAAGTATTCACAAAGTCCTGGGTTTGATTCTGAACACTCAACCACTTAAAGGAAACCAAAGGTTATAAAAGGGCCTGTGCATATAGGCCAGCAATTCTCATGCTGAGGGGCTCAAGCCAGTTGGGGCTTGGGCGACTGTGTCCCAGGTTTCGATTAAGAACTGCTGCATGTCAGACATTTGCAATACGTTTGATAGAAGTAGCTTTGCAAAACAACACTTACAAGTTAGCAACAGAATAATTTCATTGTTGGGGTTCTCACAACACGAGGAATTGTCTTCAAGTGTGGCAGTCGCAGGAAGTTTGACAACCACTGTGTAGAAACAAGTCACAGCTGACTGAATCATGCTCGACAGCAGATCGTGATCAGACCGTAGTGATTGTGGAGAGTCGGTATTTTGTGGGTCCTGAATCAAATATTGTAGGGTCACTTCGGACTTGTAAACAGCCGCTTTGGCCATTTTATTTTATGACCCCTTTTGCCAAGAACAGATGTCAATGATCTTTCCAAGCCCACGACGATCCCCTCAGGATGTGGTGTTCATTTCTGACTTTGTCCTGTAAATCGAGAAACGCCATGCACTGTTCCAATCACGGAATCCACTATTTCGGGCACACCGACCGTGTTTCCCTGAGACACAGGCATGCAAATGCCTTCCAAAACATCTCCAGTCCCCTGTGACGCGAGGGTTAAGCTTCCAGACCGGCTTGAGACCAAGGCAGTAACTTTCAACTGGGGCTCAAGTGCCAACATTTGGCTCCTGGCTAACTCTGCGGAGGCAGGCAACTTCCACGGAGGCTCCTTCACGCCTGGACTCTGAACCCTTCTGCCCCAGCAATGAGCAAACAAGCTCATTGCTGGGGCAGAAGGGTTCAGAGAATCCATTCAGGGACCCTTCGGGACACATGGATAGCCTCTTCTCGCTGCCCTGAAAACCTCCCTTCTTCAGACCCTGCTCATTTGCACTCCCACCCGTGACTCCTGATCCTTCTGCTGAGCCACTGGGTCCCTGTTCTTAAATTCCACGAACCCCTTCCTGTTTTGTCCCGGGTTCTTTCTGCTCACAGGAACTTGTGGCTGATGCTCCCCTTTGCATCTTTGCAGTAGGCAAGATCAAGGAGCCCTCCTCCATTATGGGTCAATGTCAGCTTTTTCACTTACACCAGCTGCTTCTTTCAAGGGTCAGCAGACTGGATGTTCGAACCACTGGAACGGTAGCCACATGTAGGAGCTAGCATGTAGACACTGAGTACTGAATCCAGGCCCCTGCTAGGGCAAGCAGGCATCATAAATGCTCTGGAGGTGATTTTGTAGAAAACAACTCTCCCTTTGGATGCCAGCACATCTCCATCATCTGATTTCTTCATTGCTGGTAGAAACGTTCTGCCACGCTTGTGGACATGGGCCTGTCACCGAGCTGCAACAGTGCTTGAAGCAGAAGCATGGGTTGTCTGTGAGGGGAGCTCAGATAGATCCTATCTCAAAAAACTGAAAGGGAATGAATAGAAAAGACAAGGAAAGGAAACGAAAGGAAAGCAAAGGAAATGTTTGGATCGTACCTCTCCAGGATTCACAAAGTCCTGGGTTTGATCCTGAGCACCCAAACACTTAAGAGAAACAGAAGGTTCTAACAGGGCCTGTGCATATGAGGCAGCAATTCTCATGCAGCGGGCACAACCAATGTGGAGCGTGAAGAACATTGTCCCAGGATTCGATTAAGAACTGCTGCGTGTCAGACATTTGCATTAAGATTCATACAAGTTGCTTCGCAAAACAAAAGTTGCTAATTAGCAACAGAAGAACTTCATTATCGGGGTCCCCACAACACGAGAAAGTGTATTCAAGTGTGGCGGTCTTAGGAAGGTTGAGAACCACTGTGTAGAAATAAGTCACACCTGAGTGAATCATGCTCCATAGCAGATCATGATCAGCCCTTAGTGATTGTGGAGACTTGCTATACTGGGGGTGCTGAATCAAATATTGTAGGGGCATTTCGGACATGTAAACAGCCACTTTGGTCATTTCTCTTTATGACCCCTTTTGCCATGAACAGGTGTCAATGTTCTTTCGAACCCAACGCTGATCCCCTCAGGATGTGGTGTTCATTTCTGAACTTTGTCCTGTAACTCGAGAAGCGCCATGCGTTGTTCCCACCATGGAATACACTATTTCGGGCAAACCGACTGTGTGTCCATGAGACACAATCATGTGAATGGCTTCAAAAACATCTCCAGTCCCCTGTGAAGCTAGGGTTCAGCCTCCAGACCAGCTTGAGACAGATGCAGTTACTATCAAGTGGGACACGTGCGCCACCGTGTGGCAGCAGACTGCCACTGCGGAGGCAGGCAGCTTCCAGGGAGTTGCCTTCATGGTTGCCCTCTGAACCCTTCTGCCCCAGCCATGAGCAGTAACTGCTCATGGCTGGGGCAGAAGGGTTCAGAGAATTCATTCAAGGACCCTTCCGGACACGTGGTGAGCCTCTTCTCGCCGCCATGAGAACCTCCCTTCTTCTGACTATGCTCAGGCGCACCCTCACCCGTGCGTCCTGATCCTCCTGCTGAGCCCCAGGGTCCTCTCTCTAAAATTCCAGGAACCCCTTCCGGTCCTTTCCCTGGTTCTTTCTGCTTACAAGATCTTGTGGCTGACTCTACTCTTTGCTTTTTTCCCCGGGGCAAGATCAAGGAGCCCTCCACCATTACGGGTCAATGTCAGCTTTTTAACTTACAGGAGCTGGTCTCTGCAGGGGTCACCAATGTGGATGTTGGAACTTCTGCAAAGGTAGCCACATAGAGCGGCTACCATCTAGATGCTGAGGACTGAATCCAGGCCCCTGCGAGGTCACTCAGACATCATAAACGCTTGCAGGTTTTCTTGGAGAAAAAAATTCTCATATATGATGCCTGCACATCTCCACCTTCTGATCCCATCATTGTTTGGAAGAAGGTCTGCAATGCTTGGGGACACAGCCTGTACCGAAACACAAGGGTGACTGAGTCGGAAGGATGGAATGTATGAGCAGAGAACCAGGAACGATCCTGACTCGGAAATTTAGAAACGAAACAATAGAAAAGAAAGAAGGAAAAGAAATGAAAAGGAAAAAAGGAAGAAAAGGTTCGGGTCGTACCTCTCAAGTATTCACAAAGTCCTGGGTTTGATTCTGAACACTCAACCACTTAAAGGAAACCAAAGGTTATAAAAGGGCCTGTGCATATAGGCCAGCAATTCTCATGCTGAGGGGCTCAAGCCAGTTGGGGCTTGAGCGACTGTGTCCCAGGTTTCGATTAAGAACTGCTGCATGTCAGACATTTGCAATACGTTTGATAGAAGTAGCTTTGCAAAACAACACTTACAAGTTAGCAACAGAATAATTTCATTGTTGGGGTTCTCACAACACGAGGAATTGTCTTCAAGTGTGGCAGTCGCAGGAAGTTTGACAACCACTGTGTAGAAACAAGTCACAGCTGACTGAATCATGCTCGACAGCAGATCGTGATCAGACCGTAGTGATTGTGGAGAGTCGGTATTTTGTGGGTCCTGAATCAAATATTGTAGGGTCACTTCGGACTTGTAAACAGCCGCTTTGGCCATTTTATTTTATGACCCCTTTTGCCAAGAACAGATGTCAATGATCTTTCCAAGCCCACGACGATCCCCTCAGGATGTGGTGTTCATTTCTGACTTTGTCCTGTAAATCGAGAAACGCCATGCACTGTTCCAATCACGGAATCCACTATTTCGGGCACACCGACCGTGTTTCCCTGAGACACAGGCATGCAAATGCCTTCCAAAACATCTCCAGTCCCCTGTGACGCGAGGGTTAAGCTTCCAGACCGGCTTGAGACCAAGGCAGTAACTTTCAACTGGGGCTCAAGTGCCAACATTTGGCTCCTGGCTAACTCTGCGGAGGCAGGCAACTTCCACGGAGGCTCCTTCACGCCTGGACTCTGAACCCTTCTGCCCCAGCAATGAGCAAACAAGCTCATTGCTGGGGCAGAAGGGTTCAGAGAATCCATTCAGGGACCCTTCGGGACACATGGATAGCCTCTTCTCGCTGCCCTGAAAACCTCCCTTCTTCAGACCCTGCTCATTTGCACTCCCACCCGTGACTCCTGATCCTTCTGCTGAGCCACTGGGTCCCTGTTCTTAAATTCCACGAACCCCTTCCTGTTTTGTCCCGGGTTCTTTCTGCTCACAGGAACTTGTGGCTGATGCTCCCCTTTGCATCTTTGCAGTAGGCAAGATCAAGGAGCCCTCCTCCATTATGGGTCAATGTCAGCTTTTTCACTTACACCAGCTGCTTCTTTCAAGGGTCAGCAGACTGGATGTTCGAACCACTGGAACGGTAGCCACATGTAGGAGCTAGCATGTAGACACTGAGTACTGAATCCAGGCCCCTGCTAGGGCAAGCAGGCATCATAAATGCTCTGGAGGTGATTTTGTAGAAAACAACTCTCCCTTTGGATGCCAGCACATCTCCATCATCTGATTTCTTCATTGCTGGTAGAAACGTTCTGCCACGCTTGTGGACATGGGCCTGTCACCGAGCTGCAACAGTGCTTGAAGCAGAAGCATGGGTTGTCTGTGAGGGGAGCTCAGATAGATCCTATCTCAAAAAACTGAAAGGGAATGAATAGAAAAGACAAGGAAAGGAAACGAAAGGAAAGCAAAGGAAATGTTTGGATCGTACCTCTCCAGGATTCACAAAGTCCTGGGTTTGATCCTGAGCACCCAAACACTTAAGAGAAACAGAAGGTTCTAACAGGGCCTGTGCATATGAGGCAGCAATTCTCATGCAGCGGGCACAACCAATGTGGAGCGTGAAGAACATTGTCCCAGGATTCGATTAAGAACTGCTGCGTGTCAGACATTTGCATTAAGATTCATACAAGTTGCTTCGCAAAACAAAAGTTGCTAATTAGCAACAGAAGAACTTCATTATCGGGGTCCCCACAACACGAGAAAGTGTATTCAAGTGTGGCGGTCTTAGGAAGGTTGAGAACCACTGTGTAGAAATAAGTCACACCTGAGTGAATCATGCTCCATAGCAGATCATGATCAGCCCTTAGTGATTGTGGAGACTTGCTATACTGGGGGTGCTGAATCAAATATTGTAGGGGCATTTCGGACATGTAAACAGCCACTTTGGTCATTTCTCTTTATGACCCCTTTTGCCATGAACAGGTGTCAATGTTCTTTCGAACCCAACGCTGATCCCCTCAGGATGTGGTGTTCATTTCTGAACTTTGTCCTGTAACTCGAGAAGCGCCATGCGTTGTTCCCACCATGGAATACACTATTTCGGGCAAACCGACTGTGTGTCCATGAGACACAATCATGTGAATGGCTTCAAAAACATCTCCAGTCCCCTGTGAAGCTAGGGTTCAGCCTCCAGACCAGCTTGAGACAGATGCAGTTACTATCAAGTGGGACACGTGCGCCACCGTGTGGCAGCAGACTGCCACTGCGGAGGCAGGCAGCTTCCAGGGAGTTGCCTTCATGGTTGCCCTCTGAACCCTTCTGCCCCAGCCATGAGCAGTAACTGCTCATGGCTGGGGCAGAAGGGTTCAGAGAATTCATTCAAGGACCCTTCCGGACACGTGGTGAGCCTCTTCTCGCCGCCATGAGAACCTCCCTTCTTCTGACTATGCTCAGGCGCACCCTCACCCGTGCGTCCTGATCCTCCTGCTGAGCCCCAGGGTCCTCTCTCTAAAATTCCAGGAACCCCTTCCGGTCCTTTCCCTGGTTCTTTCTGCTTACAAGATCTTGTGGCTGACTCTACTCTTTGCTTTTTTCCCCGGGGCAAGATCAAGGAGCCCTCCACCATTACGGGTCAATGTCAGCTTTTTAACTTACAGGAGCTGGTCTCTGCAGGGGTCACCAATGTGGATGTTGGAACTTCTGCAAAGGTAGCCACATAGAGCGGCTACCATCTAGATGCTGAGGACTGAATCCAGGCCCCTGCGAGGTCACTCAGACATCATAAACGCTTGCAGGTTTTCTTGGAGAAAAAAATTCTCATATATGATGCCTGCACATCTCCACCTTCTGATCCCATCATTGTTTGGAAGAAGGTCTGCAATGCTTGGGGACACAGCCTGTACCGAAACACAAGGGTGACTGAGTCGGAAGGATGGAATGTATGAGCAGAGAACCAGGAACGATCCTGACTCGGAAATTTAGAAACGAAACAATAGAAAAGAAAGAAGGAAAAGAAATGAAAAGGAAAAAAGGAAGAAAAGGTTCGGGTCGTACCTCTCAAGTATTCACAAAGTCCTGGGTTTGATTCTGAACACTCAACCACTTAAAGGAAACCAAAGGTTATAAAAGGGCCTGTGCATATAGGCCAGCAATTCTCATGCTGAGGGGCTCAAGCCAGTTGGGGCTTGAGCGACTGTGTCCCAGGTTTCGATTAAGAACTGCTGCATGTCAGACATTTGCAATACGTTTGATAGAAGTAGCTTTGCAAAACAACACTTACAAGTTAGCAACAGAATAATTTCATTGTTGGGGTTCTCACAACACGAGGAATTGTCTTCAAGTGTGGCAGTCGCAGGAAGTTTGACAACCACTGTGTAGAAACAAGTCACAGCTGACTGAATCATGCTCGACAGCAGATCGTGATCAGACCGTAGTGATTGTGGAGAGTCGGTATTTTGTGGGTCCTGAATCAAATATTGTAGGGTCACTTCGGACTTGTAAACAGCCGCTTTGGCCATTTTATTTTATGACCCCTTTTGCCAAGAACAGATGTCAATGATCTTTCCAAGCCCACGACGATCCCCTCAGGATGTGGTGTTCATTTCTGACTTTGTCCTGTAAATCGAGAAACGCCATGCACTGTTCCAATCACGGAATCCACTATTTCGGGCACACCGACCGTGTTTCCCTGAGACACAGGCATGCAAATGCCTTCCAAAACATCTCCAGTCCCCTGTGACGCGAGGGTTAAGCTTCCAGACCGGCTTGAGACCAAGGCAGTAACTTTCAACTGGGGCTCAAGTGCCAACATTTGGCTCCTGGCTAACTCTGCGGAGGCAGGCAACTTCCACGGAGGCTCCTTCACGCCTGGACTCTGAACCCTTCTGCCCCAGCAATGAGCAAACAAGCTCATTGCTGGGGCAGAAGGGTTCAGAGAATCCATTCAGGGACCCTTCGGGACACATGGATAGCCTCTTCTCGCTGCCCTGAAAACCTCCCTTCTTCAGACCCTGCTCATTTGCACTCCCACCCGTGACTCCTGATCCTTCTGCTGAGCCACTGGGTCCCTGTTCTTAAATTCCACGAACCCCTTCCTGTTTTGTCCCGGGTTCTTTCTGCTCACAGGAACTTGTGGCTGATGCTCCCCTTTGCATCTTTGCAGTAGGCAAGATCAAGGAGCCCTCCTCCATTATGGGTCAATGTCAGCTTTTTCACTTACACCAGCTGCTTCTTTCAAGGGTCAGCAGACTGGATGTTCGAACCACTGGAACGGTAGCCACATGTAGGAGCTAGCATGTAGACACTGAGTACTGAATCCAGGCCCCTGCTAGGGCAAGCAGGCATCATAAATGCTCTGGAGGTGATTTTGTAGAAAACAACTCTCCCTTTGGATGCCAGCACATCTCCATCATCTGATTTCTTCATTGCTGGTAGAAACGTTCTGCCACGCTTGTGGACATGGGCCTGTCACCGAGCTGCAACAGTGCTTGAAGCAGAAGCATGGGTTGTCTGTGAGGGGAGCTCAGATAGATCCTATCTCAAAAAACTGAAAGGGAATGAATAGAAAAGACAAGGAAAGGAAACGAAAGGAAAGCAAAGGAAATGTTTGGATCGTACCTCTCCAGGATTCACAAAGTCCTGGGTTTGATCCTGAGCACCCAAACACTTAAGAGAAACAGAAGGTTCTAACAGGGCCTGTGCATATGAGGCAGCAATTCTCATGCAGCGGGCACAACCAATGTGGAGCGTGAAGAACATTGTCCCAGGATTCGATTAAGAACTGCTGCGTGTCAGACATTTGCATTAAGATTCATACAAGTTGCTTCGCAAAACAAAAGTTGCTAATTAGCAACAGAAGAACTTCATTATCGGGGTCCCCACAACACGAGAAAGTGTATTCAAGTGTGGCGGTCTTAGGAAGGTTGAGAACCACTGTGTAGAAATAAGTCACACCTGAGTGAATCATGCTCCATAGCAGATCATGATCAGCCCTTAGTGATTGTGGAGACTTGCTATACTGGGGGTGCTGAATCAAATATTGTAGGGGCATTTCGGACATGTAAACAGCCACTTTGGTCATTTCTCTTTATGACCCCTTTTGCCATGAACAGGTGTCAATGTTCTTTCGAACCCAACGCTGATCCCCTCAGGATGTGGTGTTCATTTCTGAACTTTGTCCTGTAACTCGAGAAGCGCCATGCGTTGTTCCCACCACGGAATACACTATTTCGGGCAAACCGACTGTGTGTCCATGAGACACAATCATGTGAATGGCTTCAAAAACATCTCCAGTCCCCTGTGAAGCTAGGGTTCAGCCTCCAGACCAGCTTGAGACAGATGCAGTTACTATCAAGTGGGACACGTGCGCCACCGTGTGGCAGCAGACTGCCACTGCGGAGGCAGGCAGCTTCCAGGGAGTTGCCTTCATGGTTGCCCTCTGAACCCTTCTGCCCCAGCCATGAGCAGTAACTGCTCATGGCTGGGGCAGAAGGGTTCAGAGAATTCATTCAAGGACCCTTCCGGACACGTGGTGAGCCTCTTCTCGCCGCCATGAGAACCTCCCTTCTTCTGACTATGCTCAGGCGCACCCTCACCCGTGCGTCCTGATCCTCCTGCTGAGCCCCAGGGTCCTCTCTCTAAAATTCCAGGAACCCCTTCCGGTCCTTTCCCTGGTTCTTTCTGCTTACAAGATCTTGTGGCTGACTCTACTCTTTGCTTTTTTCCCCGGGGCAAGATCAAGGAGCCCTCCACCATTACGGGTCAATGTCAGCTTTTTAACTTACAGGAGCTGGTCTCTGCAGGGGTCACCAATGTGGATGTTGGAACTTCTGCAAAGGTAGCCACATAGAGCGGCTACCATCTAGATGCTGAGGACTGAATCCAGGCCCCTGCGAGGTCACTCAGACATCATAAACGCTTGCAGGTTTTCTTGGAGAAAAAAATTCTCATATATGATGCCTGCACATCTCCACCTTCTGATCCCATCATTGTTTGGAAGAAGGTCTGCAATGCTTGGGGACACAGCCTGTACCGAAACACAAGGGTGACTGAGTCGGAAGGATGGAATGTATGAGCAGAGAACCAGGAACGATCCTGACTCGGAAATTTAGAAACGAAACAATAGAAAAGAAAGAAGGAAAAGAAATGAAAAGGAAAAAAGGAAGAAAAGGTTCGGGTCGTACCTCTCAAGTATTCACAAAGTCCTGGGTTTGATTCTGAACACTCAACCACTTAAAGGAAACCAAAGGTTATAAAAGGGCCTGTGCATATAGGCCAGCAATTCTCATGCTGAGGGGCTCAAGCCAGTTGGGGCTTGAGCGACTGTGTCCCAGGTTTCGATTAAGAACTGCTGCATGTCAGACATTTGCAATACGTTTGATAGAAGTAGCTTTGCAAAACAACACTTACAAGTTAGCAACAGAATAATTTCATTGTTGGGGTTCTCACAACACGAGGAATTGTCTTCAAGTGTGGCAGTCGCAGGAAGTTTGACAACCACTGTGTAGAAACAAGTCACAGCTGACTGAATCATGCTCGACAGCAGATCGTGATCAGACCGTAGTGATTGTGGAGAGTCGGTATTTTGTGGGTCCTGAATCAAATATTGTAGGGTCACTTCGGACTTGTAAACAGCCGCTTTGGCCATTTTATTTTATGACCCCTTTTGCCAAGAACAGATGTCAATGATCTTTCCAAGCCCACGACGATCCCCTCAGGATGTGGTGTTCATTTCTGACTTTGTCCTGTAAATCGAGAAACGCCATGCACTGTTCCAATCACGGAATCCACTATTTCGGGCACACCGACCGTGTTTCCCTGAGACACAGGCATGCAAATGCCTTCCAAAACATCTCCAGTCCCCTGTGACGCGAGGGTTAAGCTTCCAGACCGGCTTGAGACCAAGGCAGTAACTTTCAACTGGGGCTCAAGTGCCAACATTTGGCTCCTGGCTAACTCTGCGGAGGCAGGCAACTTCCACGGAGGCTCCTTCACGCCTGGACTCTGAACCCTTCTGCCCCAGCAATGAGCAAACAAGCTCATTGCTGGGGCAGAAGGGTTCAGAGAATCCATTCAGGGACCCTTCGGGACACATGGATAGCCTCTTCTCGCTGCCCTGAAAACCTCCCTTCTTCAGACCCTGCTCATTTGCACTCCCACCCGTGACTCCTGATCCTTCTGCTGAGCCACTGGGTCCCTGTTCTTAAATTCCACGAACCCCTTCCTGTTTTGTCCCGGGTTCTTTCTGCTCACAGGAACTTGTGGCTGATGCTCCCCTTTGCATCTTTGCAGTAGGCAAGATCAAGGAGCCCTCCTCCATTATGGGTCAATGTCAGCTTTTTCACTTACACCAGCTGCTTCTTTCAAGGGTCAGCAGACTGGATGTTCGAACCACTGGAACGGTAGCCACATGTAGGAGCTAGCATGTAGACACTGAGTACTGAATCCAGGCCCCTGCTAGGGCAAGCAGGCATCATAAATGCTCTGGAGGTGATTTTGTAGAAAACAACTCTCCCTTTGGATGCCAGCACATCTCCATCATCTGATTTCTTCATTGCTGGTAGAAACGTTCTGCCACGCTTGTGGACATGGGCCTGTCACCGAGCTGCAACAGTGCTTGAAGCAGAAGCATGGGTTGTCTGTGAGGGGAGCTCAGATAGATCCTATCTCAAAAAACTGAAAGGGAATGAATAGAAAAGACAAGGAAAGGAAACGAAAGGAAAGCAAAGGAAATGTTTGGATCGTACCTCTCCAGGATTCACAAAGTCCTGGGTTTGATCCTGAGCACCCAAACACTTAAGAGAAACAGAAGGTTCTAACAGGGCCTGTGCATATGAGGCAGCAATTCTCATGCAGCGGGCACAACCAATGTGGAGCGTGAAGAACATTGTCCCAGGATTCGATTAAGAACTGCTGCGTGTCAGACATTTGCATTAAGATTCATACAAGTTGCTTCGCAAAACAAAAGTTGCTAATTAGCAACAGAAGAACTTCATTATCGGGGTCCCCACAACACGAGAAAGTGTATTCAAGTGTGGCGGTCTTAGGAAGGTTGAGAACCACTGTGTAGAAATAAGTCACACCTGAGTGAATCATGCTCCATAGCAGATCATGATCAGCCCTTAGTGATTGTGGAGACTTGCTATACTGGGGGTGCTGAATCAAATATTGTAGGGGCATTTCGGACATGTAAACAGCCACTTTGGTCATTTCTCTTTATGACCCCTTTTGCCATGAACAGGTGTCAATGTTCTTTCGAACCCAACGCTGATCCCCTCAGGATGTGGTGTTCATTTCTGAACTTTGTCCTGTAACTCGAGAAGCGCCATGCGTTGTTCCCACCACGGAATACACTATTTCGGGCAAACCGACTGTGTGTCCATGAGACACAATCATGTGAATGGCTTCAAAAACATCTCCAGTCCCCTGTGAAGCTAGGGTTCAGCCTCCAGACCAGCTTGAGACAGATGCAGTTACTATCAAGTGGGACACGTGCGCCACCGTGTGGCAGCAGACTGCCACTGCGGAGGCAGGCAGCTTCCAGGGAGTTGCCTTCATGGTTGCCCTCTGAACCCTTCTGCCCCAGCCATGAGCAGTAACTGCTCATGGCTGGGGCAGAAGGGTTCAGAGAATTCATTCAAGGACCCTTCCGGACACGTGGTGAGCCTCTTCTCGCCGCCATGAGAACCTCCCTTCTTCTGACTATGCTCAGGCGCACCCTCACCCGTGCGTCCTGATCCTCCTGCTGAGCCCCAGGGTCCTCTCTCTAAAATTCCAGGAACCCCTTCCGGTCCTTTCCCTGGTTCTTTCTGCTTACAAGATCTTGTGGCTGACTCTACTCTTTGCTTTTTTCCCCGGGGCAAGATCAAGGAGCCCTCCACCATTACGGGTCAATGTCAGCTTTTTAACTTACAGGAGCTGGTCTCTGCAGGGGTCACCAATGTGGATGTTGGAACTTCTGCAAAGGTAGCCACATAGAGCGGCTACCATCTAGATGCTGAGGACTGAATCCAGGCCCCTGCGAGGTCACTCAGACATCATAAACGCTTGCAGGTTTTCTTGGAGAAAAAAATTCTCATATATGATGCCTGCACATCTCCACCTTCTGATCCCATCATTGTTTGGAAGAAGGTCTGCAATGCTTGGGGACACAGCCTGTACCGAAACACAAGGGTGACTGAGTCGGAAGGATGGAATGTATGAGCAGAGAACCAGGAACGATCCTGACTCGGAAATTTAGAAACGAAACAATAGAAAAGAAAGAAGGAAAAGAAATGAAAAGGAAAAAAGGAAGAAAAGGTTCGGGTCGTACCTCTCAAGTATTCACAAAGTCCTGGGTTTGATTCTGAACACTCAACCACTTAAAGGAAACCAAAGGTTATAAAAGGGCCTGTGCATATAGGCCAGCAATTCTCATGCTGAGGGGCTCAAGCCAGTTGGGGCTTGAGCGACTGTGTCCCAGGTTTCGATTAAGAACTGCTGCATGTCAGACATTTGCAATACGTTTGATAGAAGTAGCTTTGCAAAACAACACTTACAAGTTAGCAACAGAATAATTTCATTGTTGGGGTTCTCACAACACGAGGAATTGTCTTCAAGTGTGGCAGTCGCAGGAAGTTTGACAACCACTGTGTAGAAACAAGTCACAGCTGACTGAATCATGCTCGACAGCAGATCGTGATCAGACCGTAGTGATTGTGGAGAGTCGGTATTTTGTGGGTCCTGAATCAAATATTGTAGGGTCACTTCGGACTTGTAAACAGCCGCTTTGGCCATTTTATTTTATGACCCCTTTTGCCAAGAACAGATGTCAATGATCTTTCCAAGCCCACGACGATCCCCTCAGGATGTGGTGTTCATTTCTGACTTTGTCCTGTAAATCGAGAAACGCCATGCACTGTTCCAATCACGGAATCCACTATTTCGGGCACACCGACCGTGTTTCCCTGAGACACAGGCATGCAAATGCCTTCCAAAACATCTCCAGTCCCCTGTGACGCGAGGGTTAAGCTTCCAGACCGGCTTGAGACCAAGGCAGTAACTTTCAACTGGGGCTCAAGTGCCAACATTTGGCTCCTGGCTAACTCTGCGGAGGCAGGCAACTTCCACGGAGGCTCCTTCACGCCTGGACTCTGAACCCTTCTGCCCCAGCAATGAGCAAACAAGCTCATTGCTGGGGCAGAAGGGTTCAGAGAATCCATTCAGGGACCCTTCGGGACACATGGATAGCCTCTTCTCGCTGCCCTGAAAACCTCCCTTCTTCAGACCCTGCTCATTTGCACTCCCACCCGTGACTCCTGATCCTTCTGCTGAGCCACTGGGTCCCTGTTCTTAAATTCCACGAACCCCTTCCTGTTTTGTCCCGGGTTCTTTCTGCTCACAGGAACTTGTGGCTGATGCTCCCCTTTGCATCTTTGCAGTAGGCAAGATCAAGGAGCCCTCCTCCATTATGGGTCAATGTCAGCTTTTTCACTTACACCAGCTGCTTCTTTCAAGGGTCAGCAGACTGGATGTTCGAACCACTGGAACGGTAGCCACATGTAGGAGCTAGCATGTAGACACTGAGTACTGAATCCAGGCCCCTGCTAGGGCAAGCAGGCATCATAAATGCTCTGGAGGTGATTTTGTAGAAAACAACTCTCCCTTTGGATGCCAGCACATCTCCATCATCTGATTTCTTCATTGCTGGTAGAAACGTTCTGCCACGCTTGTGGACATGGGCCTGTCACCGAGCTGCAACAGTGCTTGAAGCAGAAGCATGGGTTGTCTGTGAGGGGAGCTCAGATAGATCCTATCTCAAAAAACTGAAAGGGAATGAATAGAAAAGACAAGGAAAGGAAACGAAAGGAAAGCAAAGGAAATGTTTGGATCGTACCTCTCCAGGATTCACAAAGTCCTGGGTTTGATCCTGAGCACCCAAACACTTAAGAGAAACAGAAGGTTCTAACAGGGCCTGTGCATATGAGGCAGCAATTCTCATGCAGCGGGCACAACCAATGTGGAGCGTGAAGAACATTGTCCCAGGATTCGATTAAGAACTGCTGCGTGTCAGACATTTGCATTAAGATTCATACAAGTTGCTTCGCAAAACAAAAGTTGCTAATTAGCAACAGAAGAACTTCATTATCGGGGTCCCCACAACACGAGAAAGTGTATTCAAGTGTGGCGGTCTTAGGAAGGTTGAGAACCACTGTGTAGAAATAAGTCACACCTGAGTGAATCATGCTCCATAGCAGATCATGATCAGCCCTTAGTGATTGTGGAGACTTGCTATACTGGGGGTGCTGAATCAAATATTGTAGGGGCATTTCGGACATGTAAACAGCCACTTTGGTCATTTCTCTTTATGACCCCTTTTGCCATGAACAGGTGTCAATGTTCTTTCGAACCCAACGCTGATCCCCTCAGGATGTGGTGTTCATTTCTGAACTTTGTCCTGTAACTCGAGAAGCGCCATGCGTTGTTCCCACCACGGAATACACTATTTCGGGCAAACCGACTGTGTGTCCATGAGACACAATCATGTGAATGGCTTCAAAAACATCTCCAGTCCCCTGTGAAGCTAGGGTTCAGCCTCCAGACCAGCTTGAGACAGATGCAGTTACTATCAAGTGGGACACGTGCGCCACCGTGTGGCAGCAGACTGCCACTGCGGAGGCAGGCAGCTTCCAGGGAGTTGCCTTCATGGTTGCCCTCTGAACCCTTCTGCCCCAGCCATGAGCAGTAACTGCTCATGGCTGGGGCAGAAGGGTTCAGAGAATTCATTCAAGGACCCTTCCGGACACGTGGTGAGCCTCTTCTCGCCGCCATGAGAACCTCCCTTCTTCTGACTATGCTCAGGCGCACCCTCACCCGTGCGTCCTGATCCTCCTGCTGAGCCCCAGGGTCCTCTCTCTAAAATTCCAGGAACCCCTTCCGGTCCTTTCCCTGGTTCTTTCTGCTTACAAGATCTTGTGGCTGACTCTACTCTTTGCTTTTTTCCCCGGGGCAAGATCAAGGAGCCCTCCACCATTACGGGTCAATGTCAGCTTTTTAACTTACAGGAGCTGGTCTCTGCAGGGGTCACCAATGTGGATGTTGGAACTTCTGCAAAGGTAGCCACATAGAGCGGCTACCATCTAGATGCTGAGGACTGAATCCAGGCCCCTGCGAGGTCACTCAGACATCATAAACGCTTGCAGGTTTTCTTGGAGAAAAAAATTCTCATATATGATGCCTGCACATCTCCACCTTCTGATCCCATCATTGTTTGGAAGAAGGTCTGCAATGCTTGGGGACACAGCCTGTACCGAAACACAAGGGTGACTGAGTCGGAAGGATGGAATGTATGAGCAGAGAACCAGGAACGATCCTGACTCGGAAATTTAGAAACGAAACAATAGAAAAGAAAGAAGGAAAAGAAATGAAAAGGAAAAAAGGAAGAAAAGGTTCGGGTCGTACCTCTCAAGTATTCACAAAGTCCTGGGTTTGATTCTGAACACTCAACCACTTAAAGGAAACCAAAGGTTATAAAAGGGCCTGTGCATATAGGCCAGCAATTCTCATGCTGAGGGGCTCAAGCCAGTTGGGGCTTGAGCGACTGTGTCCCAGGTTTCGATTAAGAACTGCTGCATGTCAGACATTTGCAATACGTTTGATAGAAGTAGCTTTGCAAAACAACACTTACAAGTTAGCAACAGAATAATTTCATTGTTGGGGTTCTCACAACACGAGGAATTGTCTTCAAGTGTGGCAGTCGCAGGAAGTTTGACAACCACTGTGTAGAAACAAGTCACAGCTGACTGAATCATGCTCGACAGCAGATCGTGATCAGACCGTAGTGATTGTGGAGAGTCGGTATTTTGTGGGTCCTGAATCAAATATTGTAGGGTCACTTCGGACTTGTAAACAGCCGCTTTGGCCATTTTATTTTATGACCCCTTTTGCCAAGAACAGATGTCAATGATCTTTCCAAGCCCACGACGATCCCCTCAGGATGTGGTGTTCATTTCTGACTTTGTCCTGTAAATCGAGAAACGCCATGCACTGTTCCAATCACGGAATCCACTATTTCGGGCACACCGACCGTGTTTCCCTGAGACACAGGCATGCAAATGCCTTCCAAAACATCTCCAGTCCCCTGTGACGCGAGGGTTAAGCTTCCAGACCGGCTTGAGACCAAGGCAGTAACTTTCAACTGGGGCTCAAGTGCCAACATTTGGCTCCTGGCTAACTCTGCGGAGGCAGGCAACTTCCACGGAGGCTCCTTCACGCCTGGACTCTGAACCCTTCTGCCCCAGCAATGAGCAAACAAGCTCATTGCTGGGGCAGAAGGGTTCAGAGAATCCATTCAGGGACCCTTCGGGACACATGGATAGCCTCTTCTCGCTGCCCTGAAAACCTCCCTTCTTCAGACCCTGCTCATTTGCACTCCCACCCGTGACTCCTGATCCTTCTGCTGAGCCACTGGGTCCCTGTTCTTAAATTCCACGAACCCCTTCCTGTTTTGTCCCGGGTTCTTTCTGCTCACAGGAACTTGTGGCTGATGCTCCCCTTTGCATCTTTGCAGTAGGCAAGATCAAGGAGCCCTCCTCCATTATGGGTCAATGTCAGCTTTTTCACTTACACCAGCTGCTTCTTTCAAGGGTCAGCAGACTGGATGTTCGAACCACTGGAACGGTAGCCACATGTAGGAGCTAGCATGTAGACACTGAGTACTGAATCCAGGCCCCTGCTAGGGCAAGCAGGCATCATAAATGCTCTGGAGGTGATTTTGTAGAAAACAACTCTCCCTTTGGATGCCAGCACATCTCCATCATCTGATTTCTTCATTGCTGGTAGAAACGTTCTGCCACGCTTGTGGACATGGGCCTGTCACCGAGCTGCAACAGTGCTTGAAGCAGAAGCATGGGTTGTCTGTGAGGGGAGCTCAGATAGATCCTATCTCAAAAAACTGAAAGGGAATGAATAGAAAAGACAAGGAAAGGAAACGAAAGGAAAGCAAAGGAAATGTTTGGATCGTACCTCTCCAGGATTCACAAAGTCCTGGGTTTGATCCTGAGCACCCAAACACTTAAGAGAAACAGAAGGTTCTAACAGGGCCTGTGCATATGAGGCAGCAATTCTCATGCAGCGGGCACAACCAATGTGGAGCGTGAAGAACATTGTCCCAGGATTCGATTAAGAACTGCTGCGTGTCAGACATTTGCATTAAGATTCATACAAGTTGCTTCGCAAAACAAAAGTTGCTAATTAGCAACAGAAGAACTTCATTATCGGGGTCCCCACAACACGAGAAAGTGTATTCAAGTGTGGCGGTCTTAGGAAGGTTGAGAACCACTGTGTAGAAATAAGTCACACCTGAGTGAATCATGCTCCATAGCAGATCATGATCAGCCCTTAGTGATTGTGGAGACTTGCTATACTGGGGGTGCTGAATCAAATATTGTAGGGGCATTTCGGACATGTAAACAGCCACTTTGGTCATTTCTCTTTATGACCCCTTTTGCCATGAACAGGTGTCAATGTTCTTTCGAACCCAACGCTGATCCCCTCAGGATGTGGTGTTCATTTCTGAACTTTGTCCTGTAACTCGAGAAGCGCCATGCGTTGTTCCCACCACGGAATACACTATTTCGGGCAAACCGACTGTGTGTCCATGAGACACAATCATGTGAATGGCTTCAAAAACATCTCCAGTCCCCTGTGAAGCTAGGGTTCAGCCTCCAGACCAGCTTGAGACAGATGCAGTTACTATCAAGTGGGACACGTGCGCCACCGTGTGGCAGCAGACTGCCACTGCGGAGGCAGGCAGCTTCCAGGGAGTTGCCTTCATGGTTGCCCTCTGAACCCTTCTGCCCCAGCCATGAGCAGTAACTGCTCATGGCTGGGGCAGAAGGGTTCAGAGAATTCATTCAAGGACCCTTCCGGACACGTGGTGAGCCTCTTCTCGCCGCCATGAGAACCTCCCTTCTTCTGACTATGCTCAGGCGCACCCTCACCCGTGCGTCCTGATCCTCCTGCTGAGCCCCAGGGTCCTCTCTCTAAAATTCCAGGAACCCCTTCCGGTCCTTTCCCTGGTTCTTTCTGCTTACAAGATCTTGTGGCTGACTCTACTCTTTGCTTTTTTCCCCGGGGCAAGATCAAGGAGCCCTCCACCATTACGGGTCAATGTCAGCTTTTTAACTTACAGGAGCTGGTCTCTGCAGGGGTCACCAATGTGGATGTTGGAACTTCTGCAAAGGTAGCCACATAGAGCGGCTACCATCTAGATGCTGAGGACTGAATCCAGGCCCCTGCGAGGTCACTCAGACATCATAAACGCTTGCAGGTTTTCTTGGAGAAAAAAATTCTCATATATGATGCCTGCACATCTCCACCTTCTGATCCCATCATTGTTTGGAAGAAGGTCTGCAATGCTTGGGGACACAGCCTGTACCGAAACACAAGGGTGACTGAGTCGGAAGGATGGAATGTATGAGCAGAGAACCAGGAACGATCCTGACTCGGAAATTTAGAAACGAAACAATAGAAAAGAAAGAAGGAAAAGAAATGAAAAGGAAAAAAGGAAGAAAAGGTTCGGGTCGTACCTCTCAAGTATTCACAAAGTCCTGGGTTTGATTCTGAACACTCAACCACTTAAAGGAAACCAAAGGTTATAAAAGGGCCTGTGCATATAGGCCAGCAATTCTCATGCTGAGGGGCTCAAGCCAGTTGGGGCTTGAGCGACTGTGTCCCAGGTTTCGATTAAGAACTGCTGCATGTCAGACATTTGCAATACGTTTGATAGAAGTAGCTTTGCAAAACAACACTTACAAGTTAGCAACAGAATAATTTCATTGTTGGGGTTCTCACAACACGAGGAATTGTCTTCAAGTGTGGCAGTCGCAGGAAGTTTGACAACCACTGTGTAGAAACAAGTCACAGCTGACTGAATCATGCTCGACAGCAGATCGTGATCAGACCGTAGTGATTGTGGAGAGTCGGTATTTTGTGGGTCCTGAATCAAATATTGTAGGGTCACTTCGGACTTGTAAACAGCCGCTTTGGCCATTTTATTTTATGACCCCTTTTGCCAAGAACAGATGTCAATGATCTTTCCAAGCCCACGACGATCCCCTCAGGATGTGGTGTTCATTTCTGACTTTGTCCTGTAAATCGAGAAACGCCATGCACTGTTCCAATCACGGAATCCACTATTTCGGGCACACCGACCGTGTTTCCCTGAGACACAGGCATGCAAATGCCTTCCAAAACATCTCCAGTCCCCTGTGACGCGAGGGTTAAGCTTCCAGACCGGCTTGAGACCAAGGCAGTAACTTTCAACTGGGGCTCAAGTGCCAACATTTGGCTCCTGGCTAACTCTGCGGAGGCAGGCAACTTCCACGGAGGCTCCTTCACGCCTGGACTCTGAACCCTTCTGCCCCAGCAATGAGCAAACAAGCTCATTGCTGGGGCAGAAGGGTTCAGAGAATCCATTCAGGGACCCTTCGGGACACATGGATAGCCTCTTCTCGCTGCCCTGAAAACCTCCCTTCTTCAGACCCTGCTCATTTGCACTCCCACCCGTGACTCCTGATCCTTCTGCTGAGCCACTGGGTCCCTGTTCTTAAATTCCACGAACCCCTTCCTGTTTTGTCCCGGGTTCTTTCTGCTCACAGGAACTTGTGGCTGATGCTCCCCTTTGCATCTTTGCAGTAGGCAAGATCAAGGAGCCCTCCTCCATTATGGGTCAATGTCAGCTTTTTCACTTACACCAGCTGCTTCTTTCAAGGGTCAGCAGACTGGATGTTCGAACCACTGGAACGGTAGCCACATGTAGGAGCTAGCATGTAGACACTGAGTACTGAATCCAGGCCCCTGCTAGGGCAAGCAGGCATCATAAATGCTCTGGAGGTGATTTTGTAGAAAACAACTCTCCCTTTGGATGCCAGCACATCTCCATCATCTGATTTCTTCATTGCTGGTAGAAACGTTCTGCCACGCTTGTGGACATGGGCCTGTCACCGAGCTGCAACAGTGCTTGAAGCAGAAGCATGGGTTGTCTGTGAGGGGAGCTCAGATAGATCCTATCTCAAAAAACTGAAAGGGAATGAATAGAAAAGACAAGGAAAGGAAACGAAAGGAAAGCAAAGGAAATGTTTGGATCGTACCTCTCCAGGATTCACAAAGTCCTGGGTTTGATCCTGAGCACCCAAACACTTAAGAGAAACAGAAGGTTCTAACAGGGCCTGTGCATATGAGGCAGCAATTCTCATGCAGCGGGCACAACCAATGTGGAGCGTGAAGAACATTGTCCCAGGATTCGATTAAGAACTGCTGCGTGTCAGACATTTGCATTAAGATTCATACAAGTTGCTTCGCAAAACAAAAGTTGCTAATTAGCAACAGAAGAACTTCATTATCGGGGTCCCCACAACACGAGAAAGTGTATTCAAGTGTGGCGGTCTTAGGAAGGTTGAGAACCACTGTGTAGAAATAAGTCACACCTGAGTGAATCATGCTCCATAGCAGATCATGATCAGCCCTTAGTGATTGTGGAGACTTGCTATACTGGGGGTGCTGAATCAAATATTGTAGGGGCATTTCGGACATGTAAACAGCCACTTTGGTCATTTCTCTTTATGACCCCTTTTGCCATGAACAGGTGTCAATGTTCTTTCGAACCCAACGCTGATCCCCTCAGGATGTGGTGTTCATTTCTGAACTTTGTCCTGTAACTCGAGAAGCGCCATGCGTTGTTCCCACCACGGAATACACTATTTCGGGCAAACCGACTGTGTGTCCATGAGACACAATCATGTGAATGGCTTCAAAAACATCTCCAGTCCCCTGTGAAGCTAGGGTTCAGCCTCCAGACCAGCTTGAGACAGATGCAGTTACTATCAAGTGGGACACGTGCGCCACCGTGTGGCAGCAGACTGCCACTGCGGAGGCAGGCAGCTTCCAGGGAGTTGCCTTCATGGTTGCCCTCTGAACCCTTCTGCCCCAGCCATGAGCAGTAACTGCTCATGGCTGGGGCAGAAGGGTTCAGAGAATTCATTCAAGGACCCTTCCGGACACGTGGTGAGCCTCTTCTCGCCGCCATGAGAACCTCCCTTCTTCTGACTATGCTCAGGCGCACCCTCACCCGTGCGTCCTGATCCTCCTGCTGAGCCCCAGGGTCCTCTCTCTAAAATTCCAGGAACCCCTTCCGGTCCTTTCCCTGGTTCTTTCTGCTTACAAGATCTTGTGGCTGACTCTACTCTTTGCTTTTTTCCCCGGGGCAAGATCAAGGAGCCCTCCACCATTACGGGTCAATGTCAGCTTTTTAACTTACAGGAGCTGGTCTCTGCAGGGGTCACCAATGTGGATGTTGGAACTTCTGCAAAGGTAGCCACATAGAGCGGCTACCATCTAGATGCTGAGGACTGAATCCAGGCCCCTGCGAGGTCACTCAGACATCATAAACGCTTGCAGGTTTTCTTGGAGAAAAAAATTCTCATATATGATGCCTGCACATCTCCACCTTCTGATCCCATCATTGTTTGGAAGAAGGTCTGCAATGCTTGGGGACACAGCCTGTACCGAAACACAAGGGTGACTGAGTCGGAAGGATGGAATGTATGAGCAGAGAACCAGGAACGATCCTGACTCGGAAATTTAGAAACGAAACAATAGAAAAGAAAGAAGGAAAAGAAATGAAAAGGAAAAAAGGAAGAAAAGGTTCGGGTCGTACCTCTCAAGTATTCACAAAGTCCTGGGTTTGATTCTGAACACTCAACCACTTAAAGGAAACCAAAGGTTATAAAAGGGCCTGTGCATATAGGCCAGCAATTCTCATGCTGAGGGGCTCAAGCCAGTTGGGGCTTGAGCGACTGTGTCCCAGGTTTCGATTAAGAACTGCTGCATGTCAGACATTTGCAATACGTTTGATAGAAGTAGCTTTGCAAAACAACACTTACAAGTTAGCAACAGAATAATTTCATTGTTGGGGTTCTCACAACACGAGGAATTGTCTTCAAGTGTGGCAGTCGCAGGAAGTTTGACAACCACTGTGTAGAAACAAGTCACAGCTGACTGAATCATGCTCGACAGCAGATCGTGATCAGACCGTAGTGATTGTGGAGAGTCGGTATTTTGTGGGTCCTGAATCAAATATTGTAGGGTCACTTCGGACTTGTAAACAGCCGCTTTGGCCATTTTATTTTATGACCCCTTTTGCCAAGAACAGATGTCAATGATCTTTCCAAGCCCACGACGATCCCCTCAGGATGTGGTGTTCATTTCTGACTTTGTCCTGTAAATCGAGAAACGCCATGCACTGTTCCAATCACGGAATCCACTATTTCGGGCACACCGACCGTGTTTCCCTGAGACACAGGCATGCAAATGCCTTCCAAAACATCTCCAGTCCCCTGTGACGCGAGGGTTAAGCTTCCAGACCGGCTTGAGACCAAGGCAGTAACTTTCAACTGGGGCTCAAGTGCCAACATTTGGCTCCTGGCTAACTCTGCGGAGGCAGGCAACTTCCACGGAGGCTCCTTCACGCCTGGACTCTGAACCCTTCTGCCCCAGCAATGAGCAAACAAGCTCATTGCTGGGGCAGAAGGGTTCAGAGAATCCATTCAGGGACCCTTCGGGACACATGGATAGCCTCTTCTCGCTGCCCTGAAAACCTCCCTTCTTCAGACCCTGCTCATTTGCACTCCCACCCGTGACTCCTGATCCTTCTGCTGAGCCACTGGGTCCCTGTTCTTAAATTCCACGAACCCCTTCCTGTTTTGTCCCGGGTTCTTTCTGCTCACAGGAACTTGTGGCTGATGCTCCCCTTTGCATCTTTGCAGTAGGCAAGATCAAGGAGCCCTCCTCCATTATGGGTCAATGTCAGCTTTTTCACTTACACCAGCTGCTTCTTTCAAGGGTCAGCAGACTGGATGTTCGAACCACTGGAACGGTAGCCACATGTAGGAGCTAGCATGTAGACACTGAGTACTGAATCCAGGCCCCTGCTAGGGCAAGCAGGCATCATAAATGCTCTGGAGGTGATTTTGTAGAAAACAACTCTCCCTTTGGATGCCAGCACATCTCCATCATCTGATTTCTTCATTGCTGGTAGAAACGTTCTGCCACGCTTGTGGACATGGGCCTGTCACCGAGCTGCAACAGTGCTTGAAGCAGAAGCATGGGTTGTCTGTGAGGGGAGCTCAGATAGATCCTATCTCAAAAAACTGAAAGGGAATGAATAGAAAAGACAAGGAAAGGAAACGAAAGGAAAGCAAAGGAAATGTTTGGATCGTACCTCTCCAGGATTCACAAAGTCCTGGGTTTGATCCTGAGCACCCAAACACTTAAGAGAAACAGAAGGTTCTAACAGGGCCTGTGCATATGAGGCAGCAATTCTCATGCAGCGGGCACAACCAATGTGGAGCGTGAAGAACATTGTCCCAGGATTCGATTAAGAACTGCTGCGTGTCAGACATTTGCATTAAGATTCATACAAGTTGCTTCGCAAAACAAAAGTTGCTAATTAGCAACAGAAGAACTTCATTATCGGGGTCCCCACAACACGAGAAAGTGTATTCAAGTGTGGCGGTCTTAGGAAGGTTGAGAACCACTGTGTAGAAATAAGTCACACCTGAGTGAATCATGCTCCATAGCAGATCATGATCAGCCCTTAGTGATTGTGGAGACTTGCTATACTGGGGGTGCTGAATCAAATATTGTAGGGGCATTTCGGACATGTAAACAGCCACTTTGGTCATTTCTCTTTATGACCCCTTTTGCCATGAACAGGTGTCAATGTTCTTTCGAACCCAACGCTGATCCCCTCAGGATGTGGTGTTCATTTCTGAACTTTGTCCTGTAACTCGAGAAGCGCCATGCGTTGTTCCCACCATGGAATACACTATTTCGGGCAAACCGACTGTGTGTCCATGAGACACAATCATGTGAATGGCTTCAAAAACATCTCCAGTCCCCTGTGAAGCTAGGGTTCAGCCTCCAGACCAGCTTGAGACAGATGCAGTTACTATCAAGTGGGACACGTGCGCCACCGTGTGGCAGCAGACTGCCACTGCGGAGGCAGGCAGCTTCCAGGGAGTTGCCTTCATGGTTGCCCTCTGAACCCTTCTGCCCCAGCCATGAGCAGTAACTGCTCATGGCTGGGGCAGAAGGGTTCAGAGAATTCATTCAAGGACCCTTCCGGACACGTGGTGAGCCTCTTCTCGCCGCCATGAGAACCTCCCTTCTTCTGACTATGCTCAGGCGCACCCTCACCCGTGCGTCCTGATCCTCCTGCTGAGCCCCAGGGTCCTCTCTCTAAAATTCCAGGAACCCCTTCCGGTCCTTTCCCTGGTTCTTTCTGCTTACAAGATCTTGTGGCTGACTCTACTCTTTGCTTTTTTCCCCGGGGCAAGATCAAGGAGCCCTCCACCATTACGGGTCAATGTCAGCTTTTTAACTTACAGGAGCTGGTCTCTGCAGGGGTCACCAATGTGGATGTTGGAACTTCTGCAAAGGTAGCCACATAGAGCGGCTACCATCTAGATGCTGAGGACTGAATCCAGGCCCCTGCGAGGTCACTCAGACATCATAAACGCTTGCAGGTTTTCTTGGAGAAAAAAATTCTCATATATGATGCCTGCACATCTCCACCTTCTGATCCCATCATTGTTTGGAAGAAGGTCTGCAATGCTTGGGGACACAGCCTGTACCGAAACACAAGGGTGACTGAGTCGGAAGGATGGAATGTATGAGCAGAGAACCAGGAACGATCCTGACTCGGAAATTTAGAAACGAAACAATAGAAAAGAAAGAAGGAAAAGAAATGAAAAGGAAAAAAGGAAGAAAAGGTTCGGGTCGTACCTCTCAAGTATTCACAAAGTCCTGGGTTTGATTCTGAACACTCAACCACTTAAAGGAAACCAAAGGTTATAAAAGGGCCTGTGCATATAGGCCAGCAATTCTCATGCTGAGGGGCTCAAGCCAGTTGGGGCTTGAGCGACTGTGTCCCAGGTTTCGATTAAGAACTGCTGCATGTCAGACATTTGCAATACGTTTGATAGAAGTAGCTTTGCAAAACAACACTTACAAGTTAGCAACAGAATAATTTCATTGTTGGGGTTCTCACAACACGAGGAATTGTCTTCAAGTGTGGCAGTCGCAGGAAGTTTGACAACCACTGTGTAGAAACAAGTCACAGCTGACTGAATCATGCTCGACAGCAGATCGTGATCAGACCGTAGTGATTGTGGAGAGTCGGTATTTTGTGGGTCCTGAATCAAATATTGTAGGGTCACTTCGGACTTGTAAACAGCCGCTTTGGCCATTTTATTTTATGACCCCTTTTGCCAAGAACAGATGTCAATGATCTTTCCAAGCCCACGACGATCCCCTCAGGATGTGGTGTTCATTTCTGACTTTGTCCTGTAAATCGAGAAACGCCATGCACTGTTCCAATCACGGAATCCACTATTTCGGGCACACCGACCGTGTTTCCCTGAGACACAGGCATGCAAATGCCTTCCAAAACATCTCCAGTCCCCTGTGACGCGAGGGTTAAGCTTCCAGACCGGCTTGAGACCAAGGCAGTAACTTTCAACTGGGGCTCAAGTGCCAACATTTGGCTCCTGGCTAACTCTGCGGAGGCAGGCAACTTCCACGGAGGCTCCTTCACGCCTGGACTCTGAACCCTTCTGCCCCAGCAATGAGCAAACAAGCTCATTGCTGGGGCAGAAGGGTTCAGAGAATCCATTCAGGGACCCTTCGGGACACATGGATAGCCTCTTCTCGCTGCCCTGAAAACCTCCCTTCTTCAGACCCTGCTCATTTGCACTCCCACCCGTGACTCCTGATCCTTCTGCTGAGCCACTGGGTCCCTGTTCTTAAATTCCACGAACCCCTTCCTGTTTTGTCCCGGGTTCTTTCTGCTCACAGGAACTTGTGGCTGATGCTCCCCTTTGCATCTTTGCAGTAGGCAAGATCAAGGAGCCCTCCTCCATTATGGGTCAATGTCAGCTTTTTCACTTACACCAGCTGCTTCTTTCAAGGGTCAGCAGACTGGATGTTCGAACCACTGGAACGGTAGCCACATGTAGGAGCTAGCATGTAGACACTGAGTACTGAATCCAGGCCCCTGCTAGGGCAAGCAGGCATCATAAATGCTCTGGAGGTGATTTTGTAGAAAACAACTCTCCCTTTGGATGCCAGCACATCTCCATCATCTGATTTCTTCATTGCTGGTAGAAACGTTCTGCCACGCTTGTGGACATGGGCCTGTCACCGAGCTGCAACAGTGCTTGAAGCAGAAGCATGGGTTGTCTGTGAGGGGAGCTCAGATAGATCCTATCTCAAAAAACTGAAAGGGAATGAATAGAAAAGACAAGGAAAGGAAACGAAAGGAAAGCAAAGGAAATGTTTGGATCGTACCTCTCCAGGATTCACAAAGTCCTGGGTTTGATCCTGAGCACCCAAACACTTAAGAGAAACAGAAGGTTCTAACAGGGCCTGTGCATATGAGGCAGCAATTCTCATGCAGCGGGCACAACCAATGTGGAGCGTGAAGAACATTGTCCCAGGATTCGATTAAGAACTGCTGCGTGTCAGACATTTGCATTAAGATTCATACAAGTTGCTTCGCAAAACAAAAGTTGCTAATTAGCAACAGAAGAACTTCATTATCGGGGTCCCCACAACACGAGAAAGTGTATTCAAGTGTGGCGGTCTTAGGAAGGTTGAGAACCACTGTGTAGAAATAAGTCACACCTGAGTGAATCATGCTCCATAGCAGATCATGATCAGCCCTTAGTGATTGTGGAGACTTGCTATACTGGGGGTGCTGAATCAAATATTGTAGGGGCATTTCGGACATGTAAACAGCCACTTTGGTCATTTCTCTTTATGACCCCTTTTGCCATGAACAGGTGTCAATGTTCTTTCGAACCCAACGCTGATCCCCTCAGGATGTGGTGTTCATTTCTGAACTTTGTCCTGTAACTCGAGAAGCGCCATGCGTTGTTCCCACCATGGAATACACTATTTCGGGCAAACCGACTGTGTGTCCATGAGACACAATCATGTGAATGGCTTCAAAAACATCTCCAGTCCCCTGTGAAGCTAGGGTTCAGCCTCCAGACCAGCTTGAGACAGATGCAGTTACTATCAAGTGGGACACGTGCGCCACCGTGTGGCAGCAGACTGCCACTGCGGAGGCAGGCAGCTTCCAGGGAGTTGCCTTCATGGTTGCCCTCTGAACCCTTCTGCCCCAGCCATGAGCAGTAACTGCTCATGGCTGGGGCAGAAGGGTTCAGAGAATTCATTCAAGGACCCTTCCGGACACGTGGTGAGCCTCTTCTCGCCGCCATGAGAACCTCCCTTCTTCTGACTATGCTCAGGCGCACCCTCACCCGTGCGTCCTGATCCTCCTGCTGAGCCCCAGGGTCCTCTCTCTAAAATTCCAGGAACCCCTTCCGGTCCTTTCCCTGGTTCTTTCTGCTTACAAGATCTTGTGGCTGACTCTACTCTTTGCTTTTTTCCCCGGGGCAAGATCAAGGAGCCCTCCACCATTACGGGTCAATGTCAGCTTTTTAACTTACAGGAGCTGGTCTCTGCAGGGGTCACCAATGTGGATGTTGGAACTTCTGCAAAGGTAGCCACATAGAGCGGCTACCATCTAGATGCTGAGGACTGAATCCAGGCCCCTGCGAGGTCACTCAGACATCATAAACGCTTGCAGGTTTTCTTGGAGAAAAAAATTCTCATATATGATGCCTGCACATCTCCACCTTCTGATCCCATCATTGTTTGGAAGAAGGTCTGCAATGCTTGGGGACACAGCCTGTACCGAAACACAAGGGTGACTGAGTCGGAAGGATGGAATGTATGAGCAGAGAACCAGGAACGATCCTGACTCGGAAATTTAGAAACGAAACAATAGAAAAGAAAGAAGGAAAAGAAATGAAAAGGAAAAAAGGAAGAAAAGGTTCGGGTCGTACCTCTCAAGTATTCACAAAGTCCTGGGTTTGATTCTGAACACTCAACCACTTAAAGGAAACCAAAGGTTATAAAAGGGCCTGTGCATATAGGCCAGCAATTCTCATGCTGAGGGGCTCAAGCCAGTTGGGGCTTGAGCGACTGTGTCCCAGGTTTCGATTAAGAACTGCTGCATGTCAGACATTTGCAATACGTTTGATAGAAGTAGCTTTGCAAAACAACACTTACAAGTTAGCAACAGAATAATTTCATTGTTGGGGTTCTCACAACACGAGGAATTGTCTTCAAGTGTGGCAGTCGCAGGAAGTTTGACAACCACTGTGTAGAAACAAGTCACAGCTGACTGAATCATGCTCGACAGCAGATCGTGATCAGACCGTAGTGATTGTGGAGAGTCGGTATTTTGTGGGTCCTGAATCAAATATTGTAGGGTCACTTCGGACTTGTAAACAGCCGCTTTGGCCATTTTATTTTATGACCCCTTTTGCCAAGAACAGATGTCAATGATCTTTCCAAGCCCACGACGATCCCCTCAGGATGTGGTGTTCATTTCTGACTTTGTCCTGTAAATCGAGAAACGCCATGCACTGTTCCAATCACGGAATCCACTATTTCGGGCAAACCGACCGTGTTTCCCTGAGACACAGGCATGCAAATGCCTTCCAAAACATCTCCAGTCCCCTGTGACGCGAGGGTTAAGCTTCCAGACCGGCTTGAGACCAAGGCAGTAACTTTCAACTGGGGCTCAAGTGCCAACATTTGGCTCCTGGCTAACTCTGCGGAGGCAGGCAACTTCCACGGAGGCTCCTTCACGCCTGGACTCTGAACCCTTCTGCCCCAGCAATGAGCAAACAAGCTCATTGCTGGGGCAGAAGGGTTCAGAGAATCCATTCAGGGACCCTTCGGGACACATGGATAGCCTCTTCTCGCTGCCCTGAAAACCTCCCTTCTTCAGACCCTGCTCATTTGCACTCCCACCCGTGACTCCTGATCCTTCTGCTGAGCCACTGGGTCCCTGTTCTTAAATTCCACGAACCCCTTCCTGTTTTGTCCCGGGTTCTTTCTGCTCACAGGAACTTGTGGCTGATGCTCCCCTTTGCATCTTTGCAGTAGGCAAGATCAAGGAGCCCTCCTCCATTATGGGTCAATGTCAGCTTTTTCACTTACACCAGCTGCTTCTTTCAAGGGTCAGCAGACTGGATGTTCGAACCACTGGAACGGTAGCCACATGTAGGAGCTAGCATGTAGACACTGAGTACTGAATCCAGGCCCCTGCTAGGGCAAGCAGGCATCATAAATGCTCTGGAGGTGATTTTGTAGAAAACAACTCTCCCTTTGGATGCCAGCACATCTCCATCATCTGATTTCTTCATTGCTGGTAGAAACGTTCTGCCACGCTTGTGGACATGGGCCTGTCACCGAGCTGCAACAGTGCTTGAAGCAGAAGCATGGGTTGTCTGTGAGGGGAGCTCAGATAGATCCTATCTCAAAAAACTGAAAGGGAATGAATAGAAAAGACAAGGAAAGGAAACGAAAGGAAAGCAAAGGAAATGTTTGGATCGTACCTCTCCAGGATTCACAAAGTCCTGGGTTTGATCCTGAGCACCCAAACACTTAAGAGAAACAGAAGGTTCTAACAGGGCCTGTGCATATGAGGCAGCAATTCTCATGCAGCGGGCACAACCAATGTGGAGCGTGAAGAACATTGTCCCAGGATTCGATTAAGAACTGCTGCGTGTCAGACATTTGCATTAAGATTCATACAAGTTGCTTCGCAAAACAAAAGTTGCTAATTAGCAACAGAAGAACTTCATTATCGGGGTCCCCACAACACGAGAAAGTGTATTCAAGTGTGGCGGTCTTAGGAAGGTTGAGAACCACTGTGTAGAAATAAGTCACACCTGAGTGAATCATGCTCCATAGCAGATCATGATCAGCCCTTAGTGATTGTGGAGACTTGCTATACTGGGGGTCCTGAATCAAATATTGTAGGGGCATTTCGGACATGTAAACAGCCACTTTGGTCATTTCTCTTTATGACCCCTTTTGCCATGAACAGGTGTCAATGTTCTTTCGAACCCAACGCTGATCCCCTCAGGATGTGGTGTTCATTTCTGAACTTTGTCCTGTAACTCGAGAAGCGCCATGCGTTGTTCCCACCATGGAATACACTATTTCGGGCAAACCGACTGTGTGTCCATGAGACACAATCATGTGAATGGCTTCAAAAACATCTCCAGTCCCCTGTGAAGCTAGGGTTCAGCCTCCAGACCAGCTTGAGACAGATGCAGTTACTATCAAGTGGGACACGTGCGCCACCGTGTGGCAGCAGACTGCCACTGCGGAGGCAGGCAGCTTCCAGGGAGTTGCCTTCATGGTTGCCCTCTGAACCCTTCTGCCCCAGCCATGAGCAGTAACTGCTCATGGCTGGGGCAGAAGGGTTCAGAGAATTCATTCAAGGACCCTTCCGGACACGTGGTGAGCCTCTTCTCGCCGCCATGAGAACCTCCCTTCTTCTGACTATGCTCAGGCGCACCCTCACCCGTGCGTCCTGATCCTCCTGCTGAGCCCCAGGGTCCTCTCTCTAAAATTCCAGGAACCCCTTCCGGTCCTTTCCCTGGTTCTTTCTGCTTACAAGATCTTGTGGCTGACTCTACTCTTTGCTTTTTTCCCCGGGGCAAGATCAAGGAGCCCTCCACCATTACGGGTCAATGTCAGCTTTTTAACTTACAGGAGCTGGTCTCTGCAGGGGTCACCAATGTGGATGTTGGAACTTCTGCAAAGGTAGCCACATAGAGCGGCTACCATCTAGATGCTGAGGACTGAATCCAGGCCCCTGCGAGGTCACTCAGACATCATAAACGCTTGCAGGTTTTCTTGGAGAAAAAAATTCTCATATATGATGCCTGCACATCTCCACCTTCTGATCCCATCATTGTTTGGAAGAAGGTCTGCAATGCTTGGGGACACAGCCTGTACCGAAACACAAGGGTGACTGAGTCGGAAGGATGGAATGTATGAGCAGAGAACCAGGAACGATCCTGACTCGGAAATTTAGAAACGAAACAATAGAAAAGAAAGAAGGAAAAGAAATGAAAAGGAAAAAAGGAAGAAAAGGTTCGGGTCGTACCTCTCAAGTATTCACAAAGTCCTGGGTTTGATTCTGAACACTCAACCACTTAAAGGAAACCAAAGGTTATAAAAGGGCCTGTGCATATAGGCCAGCAATTCTCATGCTGAGGGGCTCAAGCCAGTTGGGGCTTGAGCGACTGTGTCCCAGGTTTCGATTAAGAACTGCTGCATGTCAGACATTTGCAATACGTTTGATAGAAGTAGCTTTGCAAAACAACACTTACAAGTTAGCAACAGAATAATTTCATTGTTGGGGTTCTCACAACACGAGGAATTGTCTTCAAGTGTGGCAGTCGCAGGAAGTTTGACAACCACTGTGTAGAAACAAGTCACAGCTGACTGAATCATGCTCGACAGCAGATCGTGATCAGACCGTAGTGATTGTGGAGAGTCGGTATTTTGTGGGTCCTGAATCAAATATTGTAGGGTCACTTCGGACTTGTAAACAGCCGCTTTGGCCATTTTATTTTATGACCCCTTTTGCCAAGAACAGATGTCAATGATCTTTCCAAGCCCACGACGATCCCCTCAGGATGTGGTGTTCATTTCTGACTTTGTCCTGTAAATCGAGAAACGCCATGCACTGTTCCAATCACGGAATCCACTATTTCGGGCAACCGACCGTGTTTCCCTGAGACACAGGCATGCAAATGCCTTCCAAAACATCTCCAGTCCCCTGTGACGCGAGGGTTAAGCTTCCAGACCGGCTTGAGACCAAGGCAGTAACTTTCAACTGGGGCTCAAGTGCCAACATTTGGCTCCTGGCTAACTCTGCGGAGGCAGGCAACTTCCACGGAGGCTCCTTCACGCCTGGACTCTGAACCCTTCTGCCCCAGCAATGAGCAAACAAGCTCATTGCTGGGGCAGAAGGGTTCAGAGAATCCATTCAGGGACCCTTCGGGACACATGGATAGCCTCTTCTCGCTGCCCTGAAAACCTCCCTTCTTCAGACCCTGCTCATTTGCACTCCCACCCGTGACTCCTGATCCTTCTGCTGAGCCACTGGGTCCCTGTTCTTAAATTCCACGAACCCCTTCCTGTTTTGTCCCGGGTTCTTTCTGCTCACAGGAACTTGTGGCTGATGCTCCCCTTTGCATCTTTGCAGTAGGCAAGATCAAGGAGCCCTCCTCCATTATGGGTCAATGTCAGCTTTTTCACTTACACCAGCTGCTTCTTTCAAGGGTCAGCAGACTGGATGTTCGAACCACTGGAACGGTAGCCACATGTAGGAGCTAGCATGTAGACACTGAGTACTGAATCCAGGCCCCTGCTAGGGCAAGCAGGCATCATAAATGCTCTGGAGGTGATTTTGTAGAAAACAACTCTCCCTTTGGATGCCAGCACATCTCCATCATCTGATTTCTTCATTGCTGGTAGAAACGTTCTGCCACGCTTGTGGACATGGGCCTGTCACCGAGCTGCAACAGTGCTTGAAGCAGAAGCATGGGTTGTCTGTGAGGGGAGCTCAGATAGATCCTATCTCAAAAAACTGAAAGGGAATGAATAGAAAAGACAAGGAAAGGAAACGAAAGGAAAGCAAAGGAAATGTTTGGATCGTACCTCTCCAGGATTCACAAAGTCCTGGGTTTGATCCTGAGCACCCAAACACTTAAGAGAAACAGAAGGTTCTAACAGGGCCTGTGCATATGAGGCAGCAATTCTCATGCAGCGGGCACAACCAATGTGGAGCGTGAAGAACATTGTCCCAGGATTCGATTAAGAACTGCTGCGTGTCAGACATTTGCATTAAGATTCATACAAGTTGCTTCGCAAAACAAAAGTTGCTAATTAGCAACAGAAGAACTTCATTATCGGGGTCCCCACAACACGAGAAAGTGTATTCAAGTGTGGCGGTCTTAGGAAGGTTGAGAACCACTGTGTAGAAATAAGTCACACCTGAGTGAATCATGCTCCATAGCAGATCATGATCAGCCCTTAGTGATTGTGGAGACTTGCTATACTGGGGGTGCTGAATCAAATATTGTAGGGGCATTTCGGACATGTAAACAGCCACTTTGGTCATTTCTCTTTATGACCCCTTTTGCCATGAACAGGTGTCAATGTTCTTTCGAACCCAACGCTGATCCCCTCAGGATGTGGTGTTCATTTCTGAACTTTGTCCTGTAACTCGAGAAGCGCCATGCGTTGTTCCCACCATGGAATACACTATTTCGGGCAAACCGACTGTGTGTCCATGAGACACAATCATGTGAATGGCTTCAAAAACATCTCCAGTCCCCTGTGAAGCTAGGGTTCAGCCTCCAGACCAGCTTGAGACAGATGCAGTTACTATCAAGTGGGACACGTGCGCCACCGTGTGGCAGCAGACTGCCACTGCGGAGGCAGGCAGCTTCCAGGGAGTTGCCTTCATGGTTGCCCTCTGAACCCTTCTGCCCCAGCCATGAGCAGTAACTGCTCATGGCTGGGGCAGAAGGGTTCAGAGAATTCATTCAAGGACCCTTCCGGACACGTGGTGAGCCTCTTCTCGCCGCCATGAGAACCTCCCTTCTTCTGACTATGCTCAGGCGCACCCTCACCGTGCGTCCTGATCCTCCTGCTGAGCCCCAGGGTCCTCTCTCTAAAATTCCAGGAACCCCTTCCGGTCCTTTCCCTGGTTCTTTCTGCTTACAAGATCTTGTGGCTGACTCTACTCTTTGCTTTTTTCCCCGGGGCAAGATCAAGGAGCCCTCCACCATTACGGGTCAATGTCAGCTTTTTAACTTACAGGAGCTGGTCTCTGCAGGGGTCACCAATGTGGATGTTGGAACTTCTGCAAAGGTAGCCACATAGAGCGGCTACCATCTAGATGCTGAGGACTGAATCCAGGCCCCTGCGAGGTCACTCAGACATCATAAACGCTTGCAGGTTTTCTTGGAGAAAAAAATTCTCATATATGATGCCTGCACATCTCCACCTTCTGATCCCATCATTGTTTGGAAGAAGGTCTGCAATGCTTGGGGACACAGCCTGTACCGAAACACAAGGGTGACTGAGTCGGAAGGATGGAATGTATGAGCAGAGAACCAGGAACGATCCTGACTCGGAAATTTAGAAACGAAACAATAGAAAAGAAAGAAGGAAAAGAAATGAAAAGGAAAAAAGGAAGAAAAGGTTCGGGTCGTACCTCTCAAGTATTCACAAAGTCCTGGGTTTGATTCTGAACACTCAACCACTTAAAGGAAACCAAAGGTTATAAAAGGGCCTGTGCATATAGGCCAGCAATTCTCATGCTGAGGGGCTCAAGCCAGTTGGGGCTTGAGCGACTGTGTCCCAGGTTTCGATTAAGAACTGCTGCATGTCAGACATTTGCAATACGTTTGATAGAAGTAGCTTTGCAAAACAACACTTACAAGTTAGCAACAGAATAATTTCATTGTTGGGGTTCTCACAACACGAGGAATTGTCTTCAAGTGTGGCAGTCGCAGGAAGTTTGACAACCACTGTGTAGAAACAAGTCACAGCTGACTGAATCATGCTCGACAGCAGATCGTGATCAGACCGTAGTGATTGTGGAGAGTCGGTATTTTGTGGGTCCTGAATCAAATATTGTAGGGTCACTTCGGACTTGTAAACAGCCGCTTTGGCCATTTTATTTTATGACCCCTTTTGCCAAGAACAGATGTCAATGATCTTTCCAAGCCCACGACGATCCCCTCAGGATGTGGTGTTCATTTCTGACTTTGTCCTGTAAATCGAGAAACGCCATGCACTGTTCCAATCACGGAATCCACTATTTCGGGCAAACCGACCGTGTTTCCCTGAGACACAGGCATGCAAATGCCTTCCAAAACATCTCCAGTCCCCTGTGACGCGAGGGTTAAGCTTCCAGACCGGCTTGAGACCAAGGCAGTAACTTTCAACTGGGGCTCAAGTGCCAACATTTGGCTCCTGGCTAACTCTGCGGAGGCAGGCAACTTCCACGGAGGCTCCTTCACGCCTGGACTCTGAACCCTTCTGCCCCAGCAATGAGCAAACAAGCTCATTGCTGGGGCAGAAGGGTTCAGAGAATCCATTCAGGGACCCTTCGGGACACATGGATAGCCTCTTCTCGCTGCCCTGAAAACCTCCCTTCTTCAGACCCTGCTCATTTGCACTCCCACCCGTGACTCCTGATCCTTCTGCTGAGCCACTGGGTCCCTGTTCTTAAATTCCACGAACCCCTTCCTGTTTTGTCCCGGGTTCTTTCTGCTCACAGGAACTTGTGGCTGATGCTCCCCTTTGCATCTTTGCAGTAGGCAAGATCAAGGAGCCCTCCTCCATTATGGGTCAATGTCAGCTTTTTCACTTACACCAGCTGCTTCTTTCAAGGGTCAGCAGACTGGATGTTCGAACCACTGGAACGGTAGCCACATGTAGGAGCTAGCATGTAGACACTGAGTACTGAATCCAGGCCCCTGCTAGGGCAAGCAGGCATCATAAATGCTCTGGAGGTGATTTGTAGAAAACAACTCTCCCTTTGGATGCCAGCACATCTCCATCATCTGATTTCTTCATTGCTGGTAGAAACGTTCTGCCACGCTTGTGGACATGGGCCTGTCACCGAGCTGCAACAGTGCTTGAAGCAGAAGCATGGGTTGTCTGTGAGGGGAGCTCAGATAGATCCTATCTCAAAAAACTGAAAGGGAATGAATAGAAAAGACAAGGAAAGGAAACGAAAGGAAAGCAAAGGAAATGTTTGGATCGTACCTCTCCAGGATTCACAAAGTCCTGGGTTTGATCCTGAGCACCCAAACACTTAAGAGAAACAGAAGGTTCTAACAGGGCCTGTGCATATGAGGCAGCAATTCTCATGCAGCGGGCACAACCAATGTGGAGCGTGAAGAACATTGTCCCAGGATTCGATTAAGAACTGCTGCGTGTCAGACATTTGCATTAAGATTCATACAAGTTGCTTCGCAAAACAAAAGTTGCTAATTAGCAACAGAAGAACTTCATTATCGGGGTCCCCACAACACGAGAAAGTGTATTCAAGTGTGGCGGTCTTAGGAAGGTTGAGAACCACTGTGTAGAAATAAGTCACACCTGAGTGAATCATGCTCCATAGCAGATCATGATCAGCCCTTAGTGATTGTGGAGACTTGCTATACTGGGGGTCCTGAATCAAATATTGTAGGGGCATTTCGGACATGTAAACAGCCACTTTGGTCATTTCTCTTTATGACCCCTTTTGCCATGAACAGGTGTCAATGTTCTTTCGAACCCAACGCTGATCCCCTCAGGATGTGGTGTTCATTTCTGAACTTTGTCCTGTAACTCGAGAAGCGCCATGCGTTGTTCCCACCATGGAATACACTATTTCGGGCAAACCGACTGTGTGTCCATGAGACACAATCATGTGAATGGCTTCAAAAACATCTCCAGTCCCCTGTGAAGCTAGGGTTCAGCCTCCAGACCAGCTTGAGACAGATGCAGTTACTATCAAGTGGGACACGTGCGCCACCGTGTGGCAGCAGACTGCCACTGCGGAGGCAGGCAGCTTCCAGGGAGTTGCCTTCATGGTTGCCCTCTGAACCCTTCTGCCCCAGCCATGAGCAGTAACTGCTCATGGCTGGGGCAGAAGGGTTCAGAGAATTCATTCAAGGACCCTTCCGGACACGTGGTGAGCCTCTTCTCGCCGCCATGAGAACCTCCCTTCTTCTGACTATGCTCAGGCGCACCCTCACCCGTGCGTCCTGATCCTCCTGCTGAGCCCCAGGGTCCTCTCTCTAAAATTCCAGGAACCCCTTCCGGTCCTTTCCCTGGTTCTTTCTGCTTACAAGATCTTGTGGCTGACTCTACTCTTTGCTTTTTTCCCCGGGGCAAGATCAAGGAGCCCTCCACCATTACGGGTCAATGTCAGCTTTTTAACTTACAGGAGCTGGTCTCTGCAGGGGTCACCAATGTGGATGTTGGAACTTCTGCAAAGGTAGCCACATAGAGCGGCTACCATCTAGATGCTGAGGACTGAATCCAGGCCCCTGCGAGGTCACTCAGACATCATAAACGCTTGCAGGTTTTCTTGGAGAAAAAAATTCTCATATATGATGCCTGCACATCTCCACCTTCTGATCCCATCATTGTTTGGAAGAAGGTCTGCAATGCTTGGGGACACAGCCTGTACCGAAACACAAGGGTGACTGAGTCGGAAGGATGGAATGTATGAGCAGAGAACCAGGAACGATCCTGACTCGGAAATTTAGAAACGAAACAATAGAAAAGAAAGAAGGAAAAGAAATGAAAAGGAAAAAAGGAAGAAAAGGTTCGGGTCGTACCTCTCAAGTATTCACAAAGTCCTGGGTTTGATTCTGAACACTCAACCACTTAAAGGAAACCAAAGGTTATAAAAGGGCCTGTGCATATAGGCCAGCAATTCTCATGCTGAGGGGCTCAAGCCAGTTGGGGCTTGAGCGACTGTGTCCCAGGTTTCGATTAAGAACTGCTGCATGTCAGACATTTGCAATACGTTTGATAGAAGTAGCTTTGCAAAACAACACTTACAAGTTAGCAACAGAATAATTTCATTGTTGGGGTTCTCACAACACGAGGAATTGTCTTCAAGTGTGGCAGTCGCAGGAAGTTTGACAACCACTGTGTAGAAACAAGTCACAGCTGACTGAATCATGCTCGACAGCAGATCGTGATCAGACCGTAGTGATTGTGGAGAGTCGGTATTTTGTGGGTCCTGAATCAAATATTGTAGGGTCACTTCGGACTTGTAAACAGCCGCTTTGGCCATTTTATTTTATGACCCCTTTTGCCAAGAACAGATGTCAATGATCTTTCCAAGCCCACGACGATCCCCTCAGGATGTGGTGTTCATTTCTGACTTTGTCCTGTAAATCGAGAAACGCCATGCACTGTTCCAATCACGGAATCCACTATTTCGGGCAAACCGACCGTGTTTCCCTGAGACACAGGCATGCAAATGCCTTCCAAAACATCTCCAGTCCCCTGTGAC
>JAMJFZ010003604.1:0-73077 GCA_026225945.1 Cricetomys ansorgei
CCATTGTAGAGTGGACCCAGGGTTGTAGAAAATACCCTTTCAGGCTTCTGACTTCACTGAATTCAGAATGGAATGTGCTTCTTTCTATGTCTCAGCTTCTTCTGGTCCTTTTCACATTCTAATATCTGCTGGAGATGGGTGAACACAACCTCTAACCTGCGCTGGCAGGCCAGGCTCACCATTCTCTTGCAGGGTCACTGCCTGCTTTCTAATGGCATCATTTCCACTATCTCTAGCTCTTATTTGTTTCCATACATTTGCATTCAACACTTTCCTTAGGCCATGGTTTTACCATGTGGTTCTTGATCTCCACACTGAAACGGCAACATAGGCCTAATGTTATGCCATGAACATTTCTTGAAAAGTCAAAGACATGCCAAATGTCTAGGCTACCCAGGGTTATAAGCAAGGTCCTTCAAAGTAAATAAACAAAAAGGAAAATACTAGAAGGAGACATTAATAACTAAATCTTAAGTAGGTGAGCTCAATAAGAAAATACAGGATTGTTCTGCCAGCTAAAGACAGTCCCCAAATAATGTTTTGAATTCTCATTCATTTAGAAGGCGCTTTCTGCTGCACCTAATATGTAGC
The DNA here is from genome assembly GCA_026225945.1 of Cricetomys ansorgei. Taxonomy (NCBI): domain Eukaryota; kingdom Metazoa; phylum Chordata; class Mammalia; order Rodentia; family Nesomyidae; genus Cricetomys; species Cricetomys ansorgei. Next base: position 592 of record JAMJFZ010003604.1, read on the forward strand.
AGGCACTGGGCGGGGCCTGGTAAAGGGTTATGTAGATTGTCTTTATGTAACTGCCAGAGTTGTTTTAAAATACTTGAATGAGACATTGGCAAATATAGTGTCAGGCTAATACGTAGTAAAGAATAGTATGATTAATTAATTAATTAATTAATAATATTTAATAGTATAACTATTAAAATTCTAAAGCATTTTTTGTAAACATTTAAACATGTAAACATTTATGATATTCTGAGCATCTTAAAATTGATAGATCATATTTGCATACTTGCAGTGTATTTTTCTTTCTGAATGCTGTGACTTAATTCTTAGATTCTTTGATTTGAAAAAATTCAACATTTGAAAGCTTTCTTGTTCCTTATGTGCTTCCATGCATCTTTAAAAACAATTTTAAATCAGATTTATTTTTTTGTGTGGGGGAAGCAGGTGTGTGTATGAGGTCAGAGAACAACTCAAATAGGAATCTGTTCTCTCTTTCTACCATGTGGGTTCTAGGAATGGAACTCAGGTTGTTGGGCTTGGTGGCAGTCACCAGCCTGCTTTCGCGCCTCGAATTTTGTTTTATCCCAGGAGGGAAAGAATGGCATTTCCTCCACTGTAGAGAACAAGAGTTGTCCGTGAGTCACAGTCACCCTTTAATCTGAGTGTGCTCCGATTGGTAACCTGACATGTCAAATATAATAGAGACCAAACTTCTTTTGAAATTAAGAGCTTGTTTTCATTTCTTATCTTTGTGGTTTTTATTGAAAACCTGTTGGCATCTTCCTGACTCTGATTCCCATGTGCTCGGGCTACAGGCATACATTAACTACCAAGCCTGTTTTATTTGAAAAAAATTTGTTTACCTGGACAAAGCCTCATTATGTAGCTGAGCCTTGCCTTGAGCCTTCTATCCTGTCCTACCTTCTTGAGTGCTGGCATTCTGAATGTCTGCTGCCACACCCAGTTTAGGATTTAGTTGGTTAATTACTTAGTTAAAACAACAAAATTACAACAACAGCAACAACAACCACAACAATATTTTAAATAGTTTTAGGTGTACAATTGAAAAGATAGTACAAGGAAATCCTAGGAGCTTGCTTTTGATAAAAATAAAAGCATACTTCTTTTAGTGATTTGGAGTTGAACCCAAGGGTAACTGAGCTTCAGTTTTGTGTGACCCAAAGTGCTCTTTGAACCAGTAGTTTATAAAGTACACGGCGACGGTGTATCATTCAGAAACTTTCAGGCCTCATTGAGCAGAAACTGCCACATGGGCAGTAAAGCCAGGGAAATCCCTTTTCACTGGTCACCCCGAGAAAGTAAGGCCAGATAAGGGCGGTGACCCCACTGGCAGCAAGTTCACTCTCATAGTGGAGTTGCCATTGTAGCCTTGTGTGGTGGCCAAGTGTGACCAGGAAATTTGACGTTTGAGTCCTGATAGCTGCGTGAGCTTGGGTGAGTGACACAGGCGCTCCAAGTTTGTTTAAAAGTGAGATGGCATTTTCAAGCTGTCAAGATGTTGAGAGTTAAGCAAGGAAGGAAACCTGGAAAATTGAAATAAAGAGTTGTCTTTATCACTACCAGCTCTTCTTCAAGGAAGCACGGCTTCAGGGTGAGTTATCTTGGAAAACATGCTCTACCTGGAAAATCGATCTTGTCTTCCAGGAGACCTAGCACTTAGTCAGGAACCAAAAACGTGAAGTAGAAATTTTCTCGCATTAGAAACTGTGGCATTCCCATCACTTTCCAGCACATTCCTGCTGCTTCTTGTGTGTTTTTGGTATGTAACTGTTGACAGCTTCTCTTAGTTACTACACATGTGATTCTTTGCTCAAACCTTGATCAGCTGGGCATAGCAAATGAGAGCACTTGAATGATTACAGTTTTCCCCTCTGGACATTGTTTTGGGGGAAGTGGGAATGACAGTCAAGGGTTGAAGAGATAGGAAGTTTGAGCCCAGAGAGAATCCTGAAAATCTGTACTTTCAGTTTTACTGCCAGGAGGAAAATGAGTCAGGTACACCCTGCTGTTGAGGAACGGAGTGAGAAATGATTCCCAGCCTGTCCTCTTTCTTCTGGGCTGTGGCTCAAAGATATTGATTTGGGCATTGGTCTTGGTCCTTCAGGTAAGACTTTGATACCACAGGTCTCAGGTCCAAATGCCTGTGAGGGCTGGCGGGAACTAGGACCACAGGCTGGAAGTAGTGAGATGTGGCACTTAGACTGGAGCATGGGAACCTTCTGGAAAATCATGCAAACTAAAAGCTTTTCTTTTTAAAAGTCCAGACAAATCAAGTATGTAACAAGGAACTGCTCTGCTCAGTGCATTAGCTGTATGTATTCCTAGGTTGTATCCAGTAAAGAGATAACCTGAGTAAGACTCTGAGGTGTGTTGGCCAAAGAAGCTTTAATGCTGTTCATTGATTTATATTGGTTACAGCAGGAAATGAAAGGAATGTGTTTCAGATGCATGAATTTACAACAGCAAGATCACACTAGAAACTTTTCCCTCATTTACCATCTAATTCGTAAGAACTCTTTGTTCTCCAGTTGCTCAGGCAAACCTAGGTACCACAGTGTAGGCAGACCCAGGCTTCACAGTTAGCAACAGTGGGACTTCTCAGTAGTAGAGGTTGTGCTCAACAGAGAGACAGGCAGACATTTACCATCAAATCCCACAGTGAGACATACATTCATATCACTACTGAGTATAATCACACAGGTGCACACGCACACGCATGTGCGCACATGCACATACACCCCACATTAAGCAGTATTTTAATAAACATTTTCCATATTCCAAAATCTGTGCTGTTTTTCAACTTACTTCCTTTTGGTGAAAATAATGGCCACGAACTGCTAAATTTATTTTATAATTTACCAGTGGACCCCATATGAATATTTTAAAAATTTAAAAGAAATCACTGGACTACGGAGATGGCTCAGTGGTCAAAATACTTGCCTGAGAACCCGACAAAATCCAGTGAGCACGGCAGCTCACTTGTCATCCCTGTAACGACAAATAAATTATGCCGTTTGCTGTGCACAGACCAGCACTTTGTCTGATTCGATCCACTGAAAGAACGTCCACGAGCCACAGATATATTTAGAATAGATTTATTAGTGAGAAGTGATACAGTACAAAGAGCAAGAGTGAGAGAAGGAAAGAGGGAATCCTCCTTTTAGAAGGACTCTACCTGGGAAATTACCGCTAGGCAAGCTGAGTTCAACACCAGCACGTTGGGAAAGAGAAGCATCACCAACTCATCACGGGTCTAGGCAGTTACGGGTCTCTGCTGGACTGCATGCCTCTCCCAGGTTTGAGGCAGCAGCAGTTCGGGCTTTGGGAGTGTGTCTTTTCAAGGTTTTCTAGACAAAGGGGCAATTTGCCCAGATTTCTGGCATGCATTCAAGGGGACACTTGGCAGTCATGTTCACACCCAGATCCTGGCCAGGGACACCGGGGGTGAAGTGCGCCATGTGCCTATCTAATTTTCTTTATCATCCTCCCTGTTCTTTTCCCAGGCACTGGCCAGGCACCCAGAAGAAGAAGAGGGGAAATCAGGTCATGCCATTACATTAATAGTCCAAGCCTCAACCCAAGCCTCCACCAACATAAATTTCTTTACCTACAATCCCAGCCTCCGAAGGCAGAGACAGGGGATCCCCAGAACGAACTGGCTACTGAGACCAGCTGTGTTTGTGAGCTGTGAGTTTGTCTGAGAAACCCTGCATCAGTGATCAAGGAGGAAGACTGACGACACCCGACATCGACCTCGCCGTACTGCATGCACACTGCGCACACTGCTCAGTGTGTTCATTTGTGGGAGCATTTGTGCCCGCATACATGCAAACACACCCCGATGCACACATACCACACACACAAATGAAAATAGGATACAGACTTTCTGTTTATTCATTAATTTGTTAATTTAATGTTTACTCACTGTTTTTCCTTCTGTTTGTTTGTTTGTTTTGTTTGTTTGTTTCATTGGTGCTAGAGATTAAACCCAGGGTCTTACCCATTTTCTCCCTGTTTGTGTGCTCTCTGGTTGTCATGTGAGATACAAACACAAGGAGACCATGGAGCTTCCTTCTTGAAGACTCCAAATAGACTAGGAAAAATAGGCATGCAGAAATGTAAAAACCCAAGGTAGAAAATCACTACATTTTACAAAATGCTTTTTATATTATCATCTATCATAATGATAACAAATCTCTTGGGCAGGATAGGTTTTAGATTATTTTAAAGGTGGGAAATTATTTGCATTTTTGAAAAAAATGATTTATTAGATATAAAAAATAGTAATAGGAGGAAATACTAGCAATAAGTCATACATTGTAGTAGTAATAATAATAGGGAATGATGATAATGTTCATGAAGTACTTCCTATATGATAATAATTGGTTGAAGGGCTGGAGAGGAGGCTTACTGGTTAAGAGAGCTTGCTGATCTTCTGGAGGACCTAAGCTTGGTCTCCCGTACTGGCGGCTACAGCCCTGACTCAGCGCTAAGGAACCTGATACTCTCTTCTGCAGGCACCCACACTCTCAGGGCATACACACATAAACATATGTTAAAAACATCACTTAACATTGATTTAATTCTCACTCTGACCTTGTTAGAATAAAATTATGCTCCTTTCCATGGGAAAAGTAAGACAGAGATTAGGTGATTTGGCCAGAGCCTAGAGCCTTGGACCCATTACTTGGTGGTTCAGTTCCAGAACCGCAGCCTAGGTTACCTTCACTCTGTAGCCTCATGCCAAGTGTGGGTGACATTTCCTGTGAGGGGCGAGCATTTGGTTGGGGGTCTGAGGAGGAGAGGCCAGCTCCTGAATATCTCTCAGTGTACATGCTCATCACAGAGTTTGTAAAAAAAAAAAAGTCAACCCAAGTTGGGCACCCAGACCTCTGTGTCTGTCCCCATATGTGATATTTTATTTTTGAGGTAAAGCAGCTTGTGGAGCAATCTGTTATTTCTCCCTCAATATTTATTTATTTATACATTTATTGAGATATGATCTCACTGTATATCCCTGGTTGACTTGAATCTCAGTATGTAGACCATGCTGGCCTTGAACTCACAGAGCTTCACTTGCCTCCTAAGTGCAAGGATTAAAGATGTGAATCACCACACTTGGTTGGCAATTGTATTGTATTGTGTGTGTGTTGTGTGTGTGTGTAAGGAGTGTGTGTGGATGGGTATCTGTGGAGGCCAGAAGTGGGCATCTCTATCTCCTGGAGCTGGAGTTATAGACAATTGTTTTCTGCCCAACATGGATACTGTGAAACAAACTGGTCCTCTGGAAGAGTAGCAAGTATTCTTGACCATTGGGCTTTCTCTCCAGCCCCTATGAAGCAGATTTGATCTTGGGAAAGAACAGAGTAGGCATACATGTTCATCTTGCCTTTTAACCAGTACTACCTCCCTTCCTGAAGCCCAGGCTCTCACTCTCATGTGGTGTGTGTGTGTGTGTGTGTGTGTGTGTGACAGTGTGTGTATATGTGATGTGTGTGTGTGTGTGTGTGTGTATGTGAGTGTGTGTGTGTCCACTAGTTAATTTTGATTCCCTCTGTGTTTGCTTAGGCGTGGTCTGCTTGACATTTGTTTTTATTTATGTAGGATTGGCCTGGTGCCTCAGGGTTCCTCTTTTCTCCTTCCCTGGTACTGGGGTTATAAACTTGAACCACCACACCTAAATTCCTATCCCACCCCACATTTTGTTGCTAGAGCTCAAACTTATGTTTCCAAGCCCTTTGTCAGCTGAGCTGTCTCTCTAACCTCGCCTTCCCCCAAACACACACACCAGGTTCTTACTAGTAACACAGACAACTTTCTATCCTCTACTTCTGGAAAAAAGAACACTTAGCTTTCTTTTCAGCCACAGGAGAGGAACTAGGACTGCTTTGTACTTGATAGAACTACGCTTGAAGACAGACCGACATAGTGACAGACAGGTAATATTTATTTACACACTTAATATAAGTATAGACAGTTCTTTTAGGTACTGTTCAACTGTTTCTTCAGCTACATCATGCTAGTCATCACATTCTGCGCACTCGATAGTTAGAAGCAGAAAGATCTTCATGGGGATGCCAGCATTTTAGGAATCCATTAGAGTTAAGTTGGTGTGTGTTTCAAGTTAATCTCCAAACTAGTTTTTAGGCTGTTATAAATTAATCTATATAGGGTATCGTATTGTGTCCTTTATCTCCAGTTTGTAGAAATATTGATAGTTATTCTGATTGATTTAATTTGTGTTAAGTATAAAGCTAAAAAAAAAATGGTATGGTCCAGGGGCGTAGCTCTTGGTACGGTCCTTGCCTGCTTCCTATGTTTAAGATTCTGGATTCCATCCCAGAAAAATAAATAAATAAGTAAATAAATAAATAGATAGATAGATAGAAGGAAGGTGCTGTCTAGCCCATTCATGTCAGTCTTTAAATTTACAAATTTGGGAGATGGATATCCAAAAATACAAAGGCATGTGTCTCAGTTTCTTTCACCAGAATGTCTGCAGTTCTGAAGTGTAGCAAAAATAACCCAAAGCACTCCTTTTGAAAATACTAGTTTTCACTTTCAGAAATGGTCGTCCCTAAATTCTCTAAATCTAGTGATTATAAAGCTAGCATCCGCCAAGACACATAATGGACACTAGATCTTGGTACTCTCTGTGGGTCAGTAACGAATTGAGAAAGTGCAGAAAGAGATTATTAAATGTCATTGGAAACTATTTTGTTACTAGATTTTAAAAGTAATTGCTCTAGGGAAGTAACCGCAATAGCTCAAGCTTACAGATTTGCAAGCTTGAAAGTAAAGCATTCGTGTTTAAAATGATATTTCAGTTTTCCCCACCACCACTCCAAGTTGTTATAAGCAAGCATTAGCTCTGGATCCTGTGTCTGGTCACATTTCACCTCAGCAGATGCGAACTTACTGGGCAGGGGATGGAGAAAGAGTGAACCACCTAGTGCCCAGCATTCTTGAGGCTTTCTCTATCCACGGGCTGTGTTTGTGTTATCTTTAAACAAGAAAATGCCTGTCAAGCCAGTTAATTTGATTGTGTTTAGGTCTATGAGGAGCTGGAATTTCTAGGGAATTTAGGTTCCAGATGATCTGGATTGAAGACTCTTAGTTGCTGTTGTTTGTTTTTTGTGTCAAATGTGACATGATCAAAATAATAACAAGAGAAAACTAAGTAAGCTGAGAAGCAAGTTAGGCTGGCTCAAGCTCGCTTTGTGCCCTGTATTCCCACACGTTGCGCATGCGTGCACTTTTATGTTCTTGTATCACAGGGAACTGTCAGAGGACTTCTGAAAGGCTTTCATTTTAGTTTATCCAAAGACCAGGAGAGAGAAACGATACTCTTAAGTCAACAATTGTATCTAGTCTCACCTGAGCTGAGTAATAAGCCTCCTGAAATAGTATCAGATGAAAACAAATGTCGGCCTATGGCATCTTGAGACTGAACAGAGTTCATATCTAGGTTGTGGAGACCTGAAACTTACACAGGGCCGGGGTCTCTTTAATACACAAATTGCACGTGGACAGTTAGGCTTGCCGGGCCTTCCTTAAGAAAAGGGCATGGCCTCCAGCTCAGTTAATGGTAATGGCAGTTTTCCTTGCCTACAGCTATGAAAGAAAAATAAGGCTAGAGGATGGAAAGAAAATCTGGTATGTTTCCTTTTCCAGACACCCCTCGAGCCAGCTGAGTGAGGGAGTCCTTTCTCCCAGTTTCAAGGTAAAGGATAAGAGACCTGGAGGTGCACATGACGACTTAACACCCCCCACCCCCATTGTACCTTCAACAAATAGTTGCTGAACAGATCTGCCCCTAGCTCCCTTACCCTGTTCTTGCACATCTACAGCTCACCAGGTGCCAGGAGTGCGGGGAGATGCTGCTGGGCTCTGAGTACACAGATGGCCTGCCTTCAACACCGTTCTTTCCCCCTCCTACTGGAGTTACAAGCCAGCCCACCAAGTCATCACCATCCTGGCGGCTTTCACTTGCAAATCCTCCAACAAAGACAAGCAGAATTACACGGAATGGGCGTGCCTGGCTCTCCCCACAGCGCTGAGCCTCCAAGGCTCGCCAGGCCCTAGACACCTCCCCCCCTCCTTCACTCTCTTCTGTTTATTTCCCTCCCCGCCAGCAGCTCCGGGAAGCTGCCCAGCAGCTGCCCGGCTGCACCTACACTTCCTCCGGCGCCGTCCAGTCGACCGGGGGGCGGGGCGGCTGCGCCGCTGTGCCAGGGGCCGCTGCTGCAGAGCCCTTCCCGGTGGCCGCTCCCTTCTCCTCCTCCTCTTCGCGTCATGTCGGGCACTTGATTATTATTGTTATTATTATTGTTGTTATTTTGCATTCCTCCCTTAGCCTGTCCCGCCTTCCCTCCCCTCTTCCTTTCCCAGGTTAATTTTTTTTTCCTTCCTCCTCTTCTCCGGGCTTCCCATGAGCTTCCTCGGGAGCTACCGGAAAAAGACCAGCAGCGATGGTTATGAATCTTTGCAGCTGGTGGACAGTCACGGGGACTCGAGCGCGCGGGGCGCGGCGGCCAGCACGCAGAGGGTGACAGCGGGCGCTGCGCGCAGTCCCGCCCGGCAGCCTCCGCACCGCGCCAGCACCACGGACAGCTCAGGTAGCCGCCGCGCTGGCGCAGCCCTCGGGCCGGTTCCTGCCGGCTCCGGCTGGTGGAGGCTGGGTCGCAGGCCATGGCATCTAATACCACTGGGTGTCCTGTCTCTAATTAATTTGGTCCAGGGAGCTAAGAAACGCTAGATCAGTCGGAGGCTCGGTGACATTAGCGAGCATCTCTTAATCTCTCTAGGCTGCGGAACACACCAGCTGGGGGCGGGGAGACGAGGGGAGGGAAGGGCCGAGGAGGAGAGGGAAGGGAGCCTGGGGAGGGAGGCGCCTGGAGGCTAGGCGGCTGCTTTCTCCACCCAACAGCAGGAGCCGAAGTGAAGAAGTGCTTTTGCAGCTTGCAGTTTATTCCTTCCAGTTGTTCCCCTGATGGCGCTGTTATTTACAATTATGTAAAGCTCTGCCACGTCTAAACGGTCTGCCAGGGTTAACGTTTCTTTTCTCCCACGGAAGGCTTTATCCGGGATCAGGAGCCCTGTTAAACAACATAGCCCTAACGCTTTACACAATGCAATTTATTTCTTCTGTCGTTGGCTTTGACCTTACCCTTTTGCGTGCTAATATTCCCTAAAGCTTCCCATATAGGGAGATGGAAGTGCTTCTAAACTTTGTACCTGGGTTCGCAAGTCTCATAAAATGTTTTAAAGAGTTAGAGACCTCTTAGACACAATGAGAGTTAGCGATTTGTGTATCAAAACAGTCATCCAGGAATCCCTGCTGGCCAAGGACTTGTGTAAGAGCCCTTTGTTTACTTTTACAGGATGGGAACTACAGGGGATGGGAGGTGTTCTGCCTTTGTGACTTTAATTCTGGGTAACTGAGGACTTCAGAGGGAGTCATGGTGGGATGAAACCAAGTAGGATTTTATTCCTTCTTCTCTTTACAAACAATTGCTTGTGGGTTTGAATTGTGCAGTGTCTCTTGTTGGGCTATCATTTTTTATTTCCTTCTTCCAGAAAGTGACATGAAATATTACTCATATATGTTCAGATGTTCTGGACTAAAAAAAAGTTTACTAGTCAAGCTCGGTTTAAATTGAAGAGGTTATTGGTGGGAGCTTCAATATTGTTCCTAGTGGACTGATGTTTTCGGGAGTTGGGAAGTGATGCTGTGTTTGGTTATCTGAGATCTGTGGTACATGACTGCTATTCGTCTTTTGATTGGACATAGCCCTCCTTCAAACCTTTAACAGATTCTTGTGCTCTAACTCATGGTCATTTTGGAAACATTTGGAAAGAATTGAAATGAACACATTCCAAATGAGTGCAGAGGAGCCCATACGAGGGGCCATGAAAACTGAGTCCATGACTATCCTTTTTTCTACAATAATCATTTAGGAGTACGAATTTGTTTTTTTAAGTATGTTACATTACAGGGAAAAGTCATATTTTTTATAGGAAAAATATATTTTCTGGGTGATGTCCAAACACAAGATTAAACTTTGTGGGATAATTCAGTTGAGAATACAGTCTTTCTGGCCTCTGGTGGGTTGTAATTTGTAGAGATAGCCATTCTAACACAGAAGGCCTAGTTAGGTCCTGGACTTTTGAGGATCGCCTTTTTTCACTAAATCGGGTTCTTCAGTAGGCAGAGAGAACAATGGATTGCCTTGTTAAACCGTGGAGGTTTAACACAATGTGCTGTTGCCAGGTGTTGGTTCTTCAACTTCATAAAGTAGTGCTATTTCAAGAGCCCATCTCTCTTCTCTCTCTCCTGTTCCCTCTGCATCTACCTAGGGGAAGGCTGTGGCTTGACTGCAGCAGGCTGGTACAGCAGATGACTGTCTTGATGCATATTCTCAATTGAGAACATGGCTTAGAGTGATACTGTTTGACTCGGGTGAGGGATTAGATTCTGAGAACCATGCTTGTTTCCTAGTGCAACTGCGTGTCTTGCCTAATTATAGTCTATCTTCTAAGAGGCTCAAAGTGTGGCCCATACTGTGTAAATATATGCATTTGTTAGGATTTTTAATTAAACTCATACATCATTTCTAATGCAACAGTGATCTGCTCATTTATTTAACCGATTGTGTATGACATGGTGGACTGGATAGGAGATGCATGGGCTTTGTTCTGGCAGGAATGTCTTTGAGTTAGAAAAATATGTGGACATCCCTGTAGAAAATGGAAAGCTTAATCTCAGTGGTGCCTTACATATGTGTGATGATTTGTACGGAACTCTTGGACACTTACCTTCTTTCTCCAAAATGCTCTGAAACAGATGAGGTAGCTGCAGCACGTGTGTGCGAGTGCCCTGCGACTGGGGAATGGAGCCTCAGCACTATTGTTACCAGCTGGTAACCTAGGTTTCCAGCATCTTCCTCACTTGCAAAAGGGAAGCGAGGAGACATTCTTAATGTGGAGCTTTAGCTGAGGCTCAAAGCAAGGTGAGGCTGAAGCTGCAAATTTTCTTTCTGCTGTCTGTGCTCTCTACTCATGGCATGAGGGTGATGCTGATGCTGTCGCAGTCTTGTCTAGTGAGAAGGAGCTGTCCAGGGACAGTCGGACTCTGGTCTTTTATGTTTTTTTGTGACAATTATTGTATTTACTTAAATTATTGTTTTTGTGTGTCATTCTCTGTATGTGTGCATAGGACTTATGTGGGGGTCAGAAGACAGCTTTCAGGAGTCAGTTCTTTCCTTCTACCATGTCGATCCTGGGGATCAATCTCAGGCTTGGGAGCAAGTGTCTTCACCTCCTGCCCCACCTTGCTGGTCCTGTATAGTTTGGAGATAGGGTCTCAATATGTAGCCCTGGCTGGCCTAGAATTCACTATGTAGACCAGGCTGGCCTTGGACTTGCAGTGATTCTCCGGCCTCAGCCCGTGGAGTGCTGACTTGCAGGTATGTCATCACACCTCACGTCTGCTCACTCTTCTGTTTTCACAGGCCAAGTTTTCCTCCATTGAGCTAAAATGACATTCTGTGCAGGCACAGCATCAACTGACAGTTGACAGCAAAAAATCTTATCTACTTTGATTTCCCATCTGTTTTCAAAGGAAAGAGGGACAGATGTTTTGAGGACTGCAATAGCTTTAGCTCAACAACTTCTTAAGTGTTAGGGTCCAGTGCAGTTTCCTAGCCAGATGCTTTTTTTTTTTTTTTTTTTGATACAGGGTTTCTCTGTTGTAACTCTGGCTGTCCTGGAACTCACTCTGTAGACCAGGCTGGCCTTGAACTCACAGAGATCTGCCTGCCTCTGCCTCCCAAATGCTGGGATTAAAGGCATGTGCCACCACTGCCCAACTCGGGTGTATCTTACAGAGCTCTCTGCTTTGGTTGGCTGGCTTTCACTTCATTCTAGAAAGGGCTGTCATTCAAGAGTCATGTCTCAGGTACTGGAACTAGCCCAACACACTGCTTGAGAAACTTTAGTTCTCTTGTATGTATTCTGTCTTCCAGGGAAGGTACAACTCCTAAAGTCCACAAAAGTCAAACTCCTCAGATTGAGCCAATTAAGGCTCGCTTGCTAAGTTCATACTGACAGGTCATAAAAGACACTCCACTTAAGATCTGGAATATATTAATGAACTTGAAAAGAATAAGGATAATGAAGTTTTATGATGTGATCTGAATATGAAATGTTTCTCACAGACTCATGTGTTGGATACTTGGTGCTGATGGATATGCATGTGGAGGGGGCACTCCAGGAAGTACACCCTGTCTGGAGGAAGCGAGTTGCAGGTCTCCTTTGTTGGTCTCACCTGGGCCCATCCTTTCCCCGCCTCTGCTCCTGGTTGCTATGGTATGAGGGACTCTACTCCCACCCCTCCCTGCCATGATGGACTGAAACTTTGACCATGACTCCAAGTGAACTTTTGGTCCTTTCAAGTAGTTTGTACCAGGCATTTTGTCATAGTGACACAAAGTGTCTCATGCAGGAAAGATGCTAAAATACTTTTTTAAAAATTGAGTGTGAGAATCTGTTTGGAAATAAAAATTATCTTTAGTAAGTACTGTATTGAGTAATATTCACATTTTGAACTGAGATTTAGTGTCATGAAATATATATCTGGGTAACTTCATACTTCATAAAAATAAATATACATGTAACAATCCTTTCCCATTTAATTCCATTTAGGGATTTTATAGTTGGGAGGGAAATTTCATCTCTGTAATTTACTTTGTTTGTGGCTAAATATGCACTAATTATGGGGTAGGTAATGAGCACAATATGTTCAAATTTCCAATGTTGAGGACTGCCAGACCTCTTGGACTTAGGAGGAGAATCCTAGGACCTGAAGTTTCCAAGATGTGAGGGCAATCTGGCTATGATACCTTTCACCCAATTAATCACCACGGTTGACTCATCTGATCCGGCTGGCTAAGTGGGTGTCCACGTCGTCCCTCACCTCTCTGTGAACATCCTTCTCCAAGTGTCATGCTGAAGAGGATGACCTTTCCTAATGGAGGAGGGCCAGTCCTCCATCAGGGTCAAAGAAAGATGAGTGGCTGCATGCTCCTGGTGGGACCTAACCTTCCCCAGCACAGCCCTGTAGCCCTAAAGCGCACTCTGACTTCAGGGGCAGTGTCTTTGGAGTACTCTTGTCAGCAGAGAACTTATGTGTTCCTGGCAAAAATAACCTGTCTGTTCTTTAGATATAAAGCAAATTCAGACCCTCTTTTACATGATGACTTTTGACAGTTTGAGAATAGAGAGAGTTCTCTTGGCCTGCTCTCTTTCTGGGCCAACCAAACCCTTATTCTTCACCTTTTTGTTTTTCTCATAAATCATTTGCATATCATTATCCTAAGATTGGAGAATAATTCATAGTTTTGATTTTGCATAACGGGATTTTTCATCCATATTTATTATAAAAGGTTCTGGCACTCTTGGTTAAAAAAGAGTGAAAGCATACCAAAGGAACGACATGAAAACTGGAAAGTGACCTCTTTCCTCTCTGGTTCCTTAGGTTTTTGCTTCAGAGATAACCTCACTGAGTGTTTCTGGGGGTCCAGTGAGATAGCTCAGTGGGTGAGAGTGCTTGCCAGGCAAGCCCGCTGAGCTGAGTTCAGTCCCCAGAACTCATGTAGAAAGACCAGATTCGGTGGCGCACATCTGCAATCCCAGCGCTCTTACAGGGGAACAGGAGGCAGGCCAGGTGGCCTGGAGTATGCAGTGTGGCTGAAGCAAGAGGGATGCTGTTTCATCCGTGTGGAAGCAAAGAGCCGGTTCCTCAAGGTTGTCCTGTGACCGCCACACACATGGTATGGCACGCACACGCCTGTACTCACACACACAGACACACAATAAAATAATTGAAATTAGAAGTTTCTGAAGGGACAATCAACATATAATGTATGTGTGCACAACATATACATTGTACACACATTTATGCATAACATGAAAATTGTAATAAAATTGAAATTTGAATCTTATTGCAGTTATGTTTGTGATTTGCACTATTTAATAATGCGTAATAATAAAATGTTTATGATGCAAGCGTCATGCTAAATACTGTACATATGGTATTTTTAACCTTTATAAGAATTATGCAAGGGAGAAATGACATCAAATGCTGGCCGGAATGTGGAGAAAGAGGAACTCTTATAGCCACCTGGTAGGAATATAAACTGGCTTAGTTACTGTGGAAGCCAGGGTAAAGTTTTCTCAAAACCACTGCCCAGCTCTACAGCTTCTGGGTGTAGAACTAAAGGTCTGTGAGTCACCTTACTGCAGACATGCTTGCACAGCTATGTTATGGCTGTGCTGTTCTTGTGTGATTATGTATGGATAGATGCACCTGTGCTCATGCAACATGTTTATGTTGAGGTCAGAGGACAACTTTGGCTGTCATCTCTCAGGTGTCTCCCACCTTTGAGGTGGGGTCCCTTTCCCTGGCCTGGAACTTACTGAGTTCCAGGGAATTAATTGGGAGGTGGTAAGAGAAACTAGCAAGACGGAGAGAGGGGTCACGGGAAGGGCAGTGGAGAGGGGAGTAAGAACAAAGAATAATATGTGTGTATGTGTTGGGCCTTATGGCGGGTGAGGGGCCTGTGGTCCAAACTCAAACCAAGCTCGAGTTTAGAGGCCTGTCTCTGAGCCTCTAGTTCCACATAACGGTGAGTAAGCATAGCCTATTCTGGTGGCGACTCTGCCTAGTAACTGCTACGTGTAAAAATCTTACTGGATCTCCCCCTCACTCCACTTTACCTCACACCCTATGTCACCTCTCCTCATCTCCTATACCCTCCCATTCACCCTCAGCCTATAAAAAGGTGGCTTGTAATGATAAAAGCGAGTTCCTGCTTGGACAGTTCTCTCGGCCTCTGTGTGTGTGTGTGTGTGTGTGTGTGTGTGTGTCTTTTCTCCCGGTGGGGGAGTGGTCAGGCCATTGATACTCACCATCCCGCTCAGCCCCGAGGGGGACAGGCTGGTCCTGCTCCCCCCAACGACTTGTACTGTCGGAAAGCCTGACATGTATGAACACGTCACAGTGAAGCCTATTTTTTTGTGTGCTGACCAAGCAACTAATGAAAATTAGTCAAGTTCCAGGCTGGCCAGAAGGTTTCCAGGGCTTTTCCTGTCTCTGCTACCCACCTTACCATTGCATGTGTTGCCTGGCCTAGCTCTTTTTTTCTTTTTTTTTAAACACATGGGTTCTGGTGATTTGAACTCAGGTCCTCATGCTTGTAAAGCAACTTTACCAACTAAGCCATCTCCCCAGCCTGTGTATTATTCTTGACAGCTATGATAGAACTAGTCTAAATGTCTATAAACAGATGAATGGATTAAAACTGTGATATATATATATATATATATATATATATATATATATATATATATATATATGGATACAGATATTATTTAGTTGTCAGAACTTAGTGAAATTTGTTGTTAATTTTCCAGGGTGATCTTATTGTTTAATGAATGGAACTGAAGATCATTTTGTAAAGCAAAAGAAAAGAAAAGAAAAGAAAAGAAAAGAAAAGAAAAGAAAAGAAAAGAAAAGAAAGTTATAGGCAAATATTGCATATTTTTCTTCTACAGTTACCAATATTACCAATATTGAAAACACCACAACTTTCTTATACTCAAAGATCCTAGGGCTGGAGAAATGGCTTAGTGTTAAGAGCCCTGGCTGCTCTTCCAGAGGACCCGGATTCAGTTCCCAGCAGCCACATGGCAGCTCACAACTGTCTGTAACTCTGGTTCCAAGGGATCTGATACCTTCACTCAGACATACATGCAGACAAAACAATTCATATAAAATAAAATTTTTTAAAAATCATTAAAAATATTATTTTTTAAAGACGCTAGAGGCCCCAAAAGGAGTCTCAAAGGAACATTGTTTAGTTAACCACATCCAAGGTGAACGTAATTAAGTAAAAGAGACCAACCGTTCACCCGGACAGCTGATGATCATTCTTCCAAGTATGTCCAAAGTAGAATTTGACAAATGTGACAGCACTTGCTTCAGTTTCACTGAGGCTTGCCCACAGCAGCACTGATGCATGGAAGTAGAGGGTGCAGTGGGCAGTAGCAATTGGCAACGTGTCTCGGCTCCCGTTCTGTAACAAACGAGCTCTACAATCCAAGTCTCAAACTTGCACTGAATTACTTGTCTCTTTCCCATCTCCTAGGAATCTGTATTTGCTATTTCTTTCAGGAACCTCTTCCTGGCTTTTTGCATGAGCAAATACTGACCTCCCAAAGGGCAGCACTTCACAAACATACACACACACACACACACACACACACACACACACACACACACACACACACCAGTTACCTAGACTTCTATTATTCTGAAACATCT
This sequence comes from Cricetomys ansorgei, assembly GCA_026225945.1. Lineage (NCBI taxonomy): Eukaryota > Metazoa > Chordata > Mammalia > Rodentia > Nesomyidae > Cricetomys > Cricetomys ansorgei. The sequence continues at coordinate 16,976 of JAMJFZ010003604.1, forward strand.
CGCTTTCCAGTGCCCCTTCCTCTTACAATATTCCTTTCAACTTTATCAGAAATACTTAACTCAGTATTTCAACTGACCTGCACAGCCTGGCCAAGTAGGACCAGCTCTGCCCGTCACATTCCTCTGAGAGCACAGCGTCGGGACTCGGCACCTGCTCGCCATATTCTTGGACTTGTCCTCTCCTCTAGACCTCAGTTTCCCTACCTTAATCCACTCACAGCAAACCCCCTACCTTAGTCTATCCTCGTTTAAGAAAAACAAGCAATACCCGGACACACTTATAAATATAAGCTGCTTTGCCTTTCTCCTGCACAGGTCTTGGTTTTAAAGGCAGTGGGTTAGAAGTGTTGTGGTCAGACTGGATCCAACAAAGCCCTGAAATTTTACAGACATAAACTAGATACTATTGAGGAGAGTAGGCTAAACCTCTAAAAGTAGTGTCTAGCCTCATACCTTTTCTTTAAACAGAGTCACTCTGTTTTCATATTCTTTATACATGCAAAGGCTGGGTAAGGCTTTACTGGAAAAAAAAAAAAGAACCTACTGCCTACCAATGAAGTTTGAAACCCTAGAAAATCCACAAGACCTCAGAGCTGCAAGAGCTTATTATATAACCAATATATATGAGGAGCTGAGATTGTATGTATCTGTGGTTTTTATTATAGAAACCACTAGAGCTGAGGCTCTAGCTCAGCGGCGAGCCTTTACCTAGCGTGAGTACTGCTCTAGCTTCCATCCTCAGCTCTGAACACACAAAAAGGTCTTGACTCCAGAGAACACAGATCCACATACAAACTCCTAAACCCCTCGGGGCAGACAGCTTTGGGATCCGTGTGCAACAGCATACAGTGTGACAACAGAGCGAGGAGTGAAGTGTGGCATGTCTGTTATAACTCTCATAAAACAAGACAGTGTGTGAGTCCCCAGCTCTGCATGCCCTGATGGGCATGACTGAGACAGCACTGTCTCAGCCCCCTACCCTGCCTGGGGCTTCATCAGTGGCTCTATTTTAAGAGCAGGAAACACAGTGACTATGCAGCTACTACTGTCAAAGACAACCTACCAACCTTCCTGGCCGTTAAAACGCAATTTTCTGTCCCTCCAGCTGTACAAGCGGCCACAGGGTGCCCAGGATCCTTACTCTCCTTGGCAGATCTCTGTCACAGCTCATCCTGTCTAAGGATGTAGGCTTCTTCCTTATGTACATTGACACCACCCACTCTGCTTCCCCACTGTGCAACCTAAACATGACAGGACACAAACCCTGTGCTGGTGATGGCGGAGGTCTAGAGGGGAGGGAATTGTGGGACAGCTCTCTCTCTTCTACTCAATCTTGTAATAAATATAAATCTGCCCCGAAACATGTCAGCCTTAAAGTTTACTTCTGTGTATGGGGGAGGGCAAAGGATAATGACATTTGTATATGAGGATGCCACAACACCACTTCTTTATCAGCTAACCTAAGCAGTTTTAACCCTAAAGGTAGGTATTACACCCGTACACACCACATACAGGCACATGCACATGCATGCACACATACATACACACTCACTGCTTGTAATCCTAGCACTTGAGAAGTAGAGGCAGGAGAATCAGGAGTTCAAGGTCATTAAACAACAACAACAGCAACAAACAAAACAATAACAACAACAAATAGCAACATCCAAATAGCTAGAAATGGTGGTTACACCTGCTTCTTCCACAAACCCTTCTTATTGGGAGATGCCTATAGTTCCTTTACTCCAGGGGTTGAGGTGGGAGAACTGTGAGTTTGAGGATGATTTAGGCTTAAGGTAGATCAAGACTATATATATGTATGTATATGTATATATGTATACACACACACACACACACACACACACACACACACACACATGCTTTTTATTGCTTGTTTTTTGAGAGAGCTTTTTTCTTCATAGGGCTCTCCTAAAACTTTCTTTGTAGACCAGGCTGGCCTCGAACTCACAGAGATCCCCCTGCCTCTGCCTCCCAAGGGCTGGGATTAAAGGTGTGTACCACCATTGCTCAGCCCAGAAACACTTCCTGTGCACCTCAGCATCAGAGTACAGGTTTGTACTCTAAGCTTGTACTCAATTGGGAGGCCGAGGAAGGCAGAGGCAGGGGCATTATGAGTTTGAGGATAGCCTGCACTAAATAGTAAACACCAGGCAAATCTAGGCTACACAGTGATACTCTGTCTCAACCAACCAACCAACCAAGCAAGACAAAGCAACAGTACCAGCAGCCACTCATTGCTCTCTTTGGCCTCCCAGGATTTCTCTGGGCTGTGTTTCATGGAAATCCTCCAGGATACCCTCAAAACAACCCTTGATGTACACCCTGTAGCTTCCTGTTGCTCAAGTGTGGTCCTTGTTGCTGTTTTGGTTGTGGCTGGGGGCCTAGGGTCTCATTATGTAGCCCGGACTGGACTAAATTTGTTAAGTAGACCAGGCTGGCTCTGAACTCATGGAGATCTACCTGCCTCTGACTCCCGAGCGCTGGGATTAGACACTGCACTACCATGCTTAGCTTCTCAGATGTTCTAACCTGGAACCATTGATCCAACAATACTGTACAGGGACTGGGTCCAGCCCTCAGATGGTGCAGAGCACTTGGAGCCTCTGCCTCATTCATCCCAAGCTTTCTATAGACAAGATAATTAACAGGATGCCTTGAAGTGCATGGCACCTGTTGTGTGCAGCAGTGGGTGCCCTAAACTGAGTCTCTCTTACTAGCTTGGATGCTGCCTGTGTCAGTGCAACTATGTTTGGATCTGACTGCTTTGGCTCCTTTTGTCTGTGTGTTGCTTTGTCAGCCAAACCATGATGCCACATCAGTACCAGGGCACCCTGGGAAAATATGTCTGAGATGTGAAGACAGAAGTGACTGGGTAGATATTCAGGATCGAAGTAAGCAGAAAAAAATCTACTACATATTTTTGTGGTGATTTTCTGGCCACAAGTAACATTTTCTGCCAGGCAGAGTTGAACACTCTAGGAGATAAATATCTACTTCTGCCAACCCACTTTACACTCTCCCTCATTAATTATGCAACTACAACACTTCACCTCCTGGGACAAATGAAGATGTATTCAGTGAGTTATTTTTGATTGAGTTTTAAAATTCACAGCTGTCACTCTTTATACCCAAAGAGAAAAAGCAATACCCGCTCAAACATCTCTCTGAGACATTTGAGACTGATGCTTGCCCTAGCTACAGGACCAGCCCCGAGGAGACGGAGATACTCAGCAGATGCAAGGTGCTGCCACTCACTGGCCACAGACACTTAGGTAAGGAGGAAAGAGTCATCCCTCAGATCCAGAGAGTAACCAGAGCATCTGCAGCCTGGAGCAGAGTGTGGGAGCATGGGGCTGTTAGCGGCGACACTCCCCAGTTGGAGGGTCACTGTTGGCTACATAGTGAGTTTGAGGCCAGTCTAGGCTGTCTAAGACCCTCTCTAAGAAAGCCAAAGCAGACAGGCAATCCTGTCTGCACCAGAATACCTCATGCTTCCCCCTGAACCTGTTTTGAGTAGACGAAGACATAGAGAAGTGGCCTCTCAGGGAGCCCAAGGACAGGGTAGCTGCAGCAGCAGGGTAATGTTCCTTTGGCAGAAGGGCCTTAGAAGTGGCCCAGTACCTGGGAACCTTGGATATTCCATATGTAGGGTAAGTAAACTATCTCACCCCAGGAGTGTGTGTGTGTGTGTGTGTGTGTGTGTGTGTGTGTGTGTGTGTGTGTGTGTTTGGCATGTTAGAATTGTTTCTTGAGACAGGGTTTCTCTACTTAGCCCTCCCTGGCTAGCCTAGAACTCCGTCTGTAGACAAGGCTGGGCTTGAACTCAGAGATCCACTTATCTCTGCATCCTGAGAGCTGGGATTAAAGGCATGCGCCAACCATGCCCAGCGTTAGAGTTGGTTATCAGAGAAACTACGAGTCTCTGTAGATGGGAACGGGTCTGAAGGCTGCCCTTCTGTAAAAGGTGCTGGCATTATAAGGGAATACACATTAGCCAGCCATTGGTTAGAAACAGGGTTTCCTATGACATACCTTCCTTTTGCCCAGGGAAGATATTTTCACAGGAAGGAAAGATTGGCATCTGATACTTGCCCACACAGTGGTTCTTGCTTTGGGGACTTTGTGTTTTTATTTTTTATTTTTGTTTTTTTGAGACGGGGTTTCTCTGCCCTGGCTGTCCTGGAACTCACTCTGTAGACCAGGCTGGGCCTTGAACTCAGATATTCACCTGCCTCTGCCTCCCGAGTGCTGGGATTAAATGCATGTGCCACCACCTCCCGGCACATCTTTGAGAACTTTGTGTAACCTGAAAATCCTTGTTTTGGGACTCCTCCCTGAGCCTGCAGCCACTTCCTGCCCCCTATTACTGGAAACCTCTATGCCTTTGTTAATTCTATATACAGTTCAGCTAACCAGCATCCCCTTGAGCCTTGTGCTCTGCAGAATCTGTGTTTTGGGAGGTAATAAGTTTTTTTTTCTGTTAATCTGTTTATAAATCATTTTATAGATTAAGACGATCAAGCCTTTACAGTGAACAGAATAAATCTAAAACTTGCAGCCACTTTCAGGCGTTTTGAGGCACTAGAGGACTTCCTTGTTCCTGGAGCCTTGAGAAACCAGGGCTCCAGTTTACTGTGGACATCTAGACAAGACTGCCACCTTCTGGCTGCACTGCGGAAGTGTGCTTCAACATAAATTCCTTTCCAGCAGAATATGCTCGGCAGGCTGTGCTTGACCATTCACATGCTCTCTGATTCCTTCGTGTTCTGCTAGACTTTCAACTATTCCTGTTCAAATATTAATGTTGATGCACTAAGGATAGATCAATTCACTACATTTTTAACTATACCATATTCAAAGACCAATGTTGAAATACTAAAAATAGACAGATTGGTTGATTAACTATTAGACACAGGCTCTTCACTGTTCTAGTTATGCAGATCAAACTGGCCTTGAACTTACGGCCATCTTCCTGCTACAGCCTCCTTCTGTGAGGATTGAATTCAGGTTGACGAGCTTGGAGGCACACCAGTCCTGGTTTGTTTTAGAGGCAGAGGCTCATTATTTAGCTCAGGAGGCCGGCTGTCCTCAAGCCTGCCAACCTTAGCCTCTCTGCTCTAGGGACGGTGAATGACTGTCCTTGTCACCTTAAACTGCCAGTTATGAAAAGTCCCCACTTGCCACCAATTCCTGGAAGGGCCATCTTGCCTGAGAGGAAAGTGCCATTTTTCACTTCAAAGCATTTATAAATGGAGATGAACTCCAGGCAGGACTACTTTGGAGAAGTCTTCTCTTAGTTCTGATTTTGGCTTACTTAGCTTAAATGGGATGATCATTAGAAGAAATTCTAAAGTCCTCAGTGTGAAAAAAGCCCTAAGATGACAATGAGCAGTGGCTCTGCATCCCTCCCTTGTTCATCCTTCTGAGTGAAGAGGGGCAGGGATAGGTCAGGAGCCCCCCAGAGGGGCGAAGGCCTGAAGGCCCGGACCACAGCAATGCTTTCTGTACTGTCCTCTAGGGGCGTCCACCAGTGAACTGCAAGAACCCTGGACTCTGCTCTGAAGTTCAGGAAACTACACTAAAATATGGAGAAAATGGGCTGGGGAGATAGCTCGGCAGTCAAGAGCTCTGGCTGCTGGAATACAGGTCTAGCCCCCACACTGGCTGGCTTATAAGGGCCTGTAACTCCAACTTCTGGGGATCCAACATTCTCTTCTGGCTTTCGTAGATTCTCTCTCTCTCTGTCTCTGTCTCTGTCTCTCTCTCTCTCAGACACACACACACACATTTCTTACAAAATTGAGCAACTGTCCAGGCAGTGGTGGCACACGCCTTTAATCACAGCACTCAGGAGGCAGAGGCAAGAGGATCTCTGTGAGTTCGAGGCCAGCCTGGTCTACAGAGTGAGTTCCAGGACAGCTAAAACAGAGAAACTCTGTCTTCAAAAACCTAAATAAATAAATAAATAAATAAATAAATAAATAATGGCACGAAGATGAGCAACTGGAGCAGTAAAAGGAAAGAAGCCTATCGCATTTGGTCAGAACGTCCTACACATAAGGCCTCCGGGACCTTGGAGAGCCTGCCTCTCCCTGCCACCTTTGGGGACCTGGAGGCCACCTACCTTCGGACTGGACTTCCAGGTGCATTGTGCCCAGGACCTTCAGCACACAGTCCATGATGCTGGGGTGTGTTGCTCTGATGACTGACAAGACAAACCAGACGGCAAGAGAGTTGACTCTTTAGGCCAAGAAGAAGTGAAATGAAGGCCCCTAGTCAGCCAGGTTGTGGGATGAATTGACGCTGTAGTCTTCAGCTCAAGGTGCATTAAGCCAAGTTTCCTGGCTGCCTGATAAGACATGCAGAACCAAGGTCTGTGACTTTGGCGGGGGAGGAAGGAAGCTGCTCATCCCGGATCCTAAAATCTCCTTTCTCTGGAATCTCACCTTTTGGTCAACCTGTCCTTTACCTATTCAAGCTTTACCTGTGCTGCCCCCATCAGCTACTGAGAAGACAGAAGAGCTATGTGAACAAGGGCCTACCAGAGTGGAGGCAATGGAGGCTCTGGGTGGGAGTTCTGAGGACCCTCGGGTCTGACCTCCCACTCAGCTCCAGGAGGCATCCTTTCTCTCTCTCTTGCGACTTGGTGCACTCTGCCTGGGGAGTTGTATTTACGTCCGTTTCGCTTGTTATTAATCTGTTTGTAAAATCCAATCTGACATCTTCATCCTGGGCCTTTCTCTGGAGCTTCAGCATTTGATTTTCCATGACCTAGCGGGCCTCTTTGCCAGTTCTGGGCAGTGGTTCTTAAACTGAGCTAAGAATCAGAGCCCCTTGGGAATTTAAAAGGCCAAAGCTTTACTGAAGGCCACCACTGGGTCTGTGGAGTTTACTGAGTCCAGATCTAAGTCCTCCCACACCAACCTGATTTTTCTCTTTGTCCCTTCTCTTTCTCTTTGTCCCTATTGGCAGAGCCTAAAGCTAGGTGGCACCTTTGATGTCTGTTCTTGGCTCTGCCCTTCTGTCTCAAATGTCTACCCACCTTGGTCGCCTCTGCACCCACTCCCCCTGCCATCGTCCATCCCTTTTGTTGTCTGCCTCCCTCCAGCCCATCCTCTGGAGTACCCTGTGAGAGTTTTGACCACTCATGTCAAAACCACGTTCCCCTCCTTGCTAAGTGTGATGCCACTATGCCCCAAATCTGACTTCACTCACATTCTAGGGCAGAAGCCGAGCGGCTGAGAGCTTTTCCAATCAGTGGTGAGCTGGCCTCTTCACTTACAGGCTGCCTACAGAAGCACCTTCCTTCTTTCCCTGTCAAATGGAGGTCTTTAATCTTCCCTACAGTTCCCTCATCATCCCTGTTGCTTGTCTCAAGCACTTTGAAGTCTGCCAATATCTTCCTGATCCTTAAACAAACAAACAGGACAAATCACTCTGCTGGGAGATGTGAGCTCCCAAAAGTGAGGCCCATTGAGTAGCAGACAGGGAGGCTGAGCTCTGCCTCTCCAGCCTGTGGGAAGTGCTGCTGGGAGAGGTGATCCTAAGACTGTGCCCTGTGAACCTGATCCCCAGAGCATGGTGGCTCACCTGGGCAGTCCTGAGAGTCTGCAGGGCCAGCTGCTGGGCTTTTGGGGACCAACAGGGCAGCAGAGCTATTAGACCCTTCAATACTTGATTCTGGTACTTGGGATTGCCCTGGACCAGAGCATGCAGCAGAACCTGCACTTCTTGTGTCTCTTCAGGCTTAGACTTTGCCGGAAATTCTGCTATGGATCTCACACCTGGGCGAAGAAGAGAAAATGCTAAACTGAACAAGATTTAGGAAAACAACCCTCACTCGAGATTGCATAACTTGTATTGCTTTAGGAGTTTTTCAACCAAGCTTGTTTTACAAAAGCAAAATTGAGGCTTGGTTTTCATGTTGTTTTACTGTCCTTCCAGGGCCCGCCTGGCAAGTCGGACAGTACCTGGATGGAGAGTGGGACTGAAGGGGCTAATGAGGAGAGGGGGAAGAGACGCCAGGGAAAAGAAGTAGGCCAGACACACACAGTATCATTGAGCTCAGATGGAATGGAGCTGAAATTTTATTTTTCCCTCCAATCTTATACCCCTTTCATCAGGGGGCTACATGCAGCTACAGGGGTTAGAACCAAGGTGTTAATTACAGGGTGAGACAGTGCATAGGTAAAACATCCTGAATGAGATAGGTATCAGAGCAGGACAACTTCCCTGCTGAGGCGGGATGTTTACCTAGGAGAGACAGCCTCTCTCCAGTGGAGTTAGATGCTTAGGACAATAGCTCTCCAGGTGAAGTTAAAGGTTTAGCCAGAGAAGAAGTATCTCTTCAGGGGGCTTTGGCTTCCCTGTAAACAAGCCGCTCTCGGGCAGTCATTAATTATTCATGACTCAGTTTAGCTCAGAAGATCTCAGATAGCCAGAGGCTCACAGCAGGGTCTAGGCCCAGAGTCTGAAGGGCTCACCACACTGTCCTGTTTATTTCCAGGTCAGTGGCAGAATAGTTTCTGCGGCACAGGCAAGTGTGCGTGTGTGGCTTAGAGGCAAAATTTCTTGCCCAATATTTGTGAGGCCATGAGTTTGCTACCCAGCAAAATAACAATATCAGATAGTTACATCTGTACATTTTGTAGGTTCATTTTAAATCTCAAAACACAGTTTTGTTTTCTGTACTGGGCATGGAAGCCTTCCTCACCAGACTGTAACCTTTTTTTTTTTTAAGACAGTCTTACTGTGTATCCCTGACTGTATTGAACACACAGAGATTTGCTTGTTTGTACCATGCCCAGCTGACTGTGATCTTTTTTAAGGACAGGGCCCTTTTTTTTTTTTTTGAAACAGGGTCTCAAGTTGCCTAGGTTGTCTTCAAACTTATCATGTAGCTGAGGATGAACTTGAACTTTTGACCTCTGCCTTCACCTCCCATTTGCTGGGACTGCAGATGTGCACCACCACACCTGGTTTTAGAGACCATATATTTCATCTTTTTCTCATAACATCTTTACGTATATCCAGCACAGTAGGCATTCAATAATTTTTAAGTGATTATTCTTTTTAAAGTTTGGCTTATGTGTATATGTGTTTTGTCTGCATGTATGTCTGTGTACCACTTTCAAGTCCGGTGCCTGCAGAGGCCAGAAGAGGCTATCAGATACTCTGGAACTGGAGTTCCAGACACTTGTGAGCCATCGTGTGGGTGCTGGGAATAGAACCTGCTCCTTTGAAAGTGCAGCCAGTGCTGTTAACCATCTCTCCAGCCCGAGCTGTATTTACTTATTTTTAATGTTTTGAGACAGGGTCTTTCTAGGTATACTGACTGTCCTGGACCTCCACTGTAGACCAGGCTGACTTCAAACTCACAGAAACCATCCTGCCTCTGTCTCCTCAGTGTTGGGATTAAAGTCATGTACCAGCACCCTAGGAAAGATTTATTTTTAAAATTCTATGTGTATGGGTGTTTTCCTATATGCATATATGTACATCATGTGTGCACCCAGTGTCCACCGAGACAAGAAGAGACTGCTAGATCCCCTGGAATTGGAGTTATGGTTGTGAGCCACCATGTGGGTGCTGGGAATAGAATCTGGATCATGAACAAGAGCAGTAAACGCTTTTAACTGCTGAGCCATCTCTTCAGCCTGTTGGCATTCAATAATTTGATCTCAGTTTTGTTACTAGCATTATTTGTAATGATTTCACACAGGATTTTAGGCAATAGCTAATAAAAATTTGTTTAATACATGTGTGAAAAAGGATATGTTTAAAATGGAAGGCTGAAGGCCCATGGTGGTGCACACTTTTAATCCCAGCACTTGTGAAATGCAGCTGCTTTTTTTTTTTTTTTTTTTTTTTCTCCCTGCTACCCTCTCCACGTGGTGACTACGTGTGGGGCCAATGGTAGCGCCATTCTTTCTTCAACTTTGGGGTATGTGCTGAAATCGGAGTGGAAGCCAGGTATCCGGAGGCCTCTTCTGAGCTGGGAGAGGAAAGGCAGGGGTGGCACAAACTTCCCTCATTGCACGTCACCAACACGGGCGGTCTCTTGTTAGCATCATATGCTCTTGGACAGGGCCCACAGACCTAGCCTAGTGCTGCCCTCTTTGGGGACTACGGAATAGCACGCTTCGGAGCCTGATTCACCTGGTCTGAGACTGTGCAATGGATTTGTGGAACAGAGCTTAGTATTCAAGGCTTTTACCGTGCCACATCTTCCACTACCCACCTCTGCTACCCACCTCCACATTATTCTTCTTTTGAGGGGAAGAGGAGTTGAGGCAAAGTAGCTGTCATGTGACCCAGGCTGGCTTAGAACTTCGAGATCCCTCCACCTTCACTTCTGGCATGGTGGGATTACAGGCTTGCATGCACCTCCCACTCCCGATTACTTGAGGGGAGGACACTAGGGTACTGAGGGAGCTCCCTATAACAGTCCCAAAATACCCATTGCCCCAGGCAGCAGCCAAGAGGCCAGAAAGTGAAAAATGAGAACTCGATACTCTTAGGTGCTAGAGACTGGCGATCGGGCAGTTAATATTGAAGCCATTTGGAGCCCTATGCATGCTCAGTGTGGAATCTTAATCTCTCTGACATTGTCCAAGGATCACAGATCCTTGTGGGCTTTGTGGGCTTTTCCACTCTGAGCTATCCATTCAGATCAGAGTTTACTGAACATCTGCTGAGCGGCAGGCACCGCAGCCAGTAAGAATGATCAAGGCTGCAGTCAGCCCTCCTTTAATTTACATGATTCTACTTTGTGAAAACAGACATTAACAAAGTAATTACAGGCTGTGAAAAGAGCAAAGAAGGAAGTAAACAAAAGAGCACCCAAGAGCCTGCTTTACAAAGAGTAGTCTGAAAAGCCAACACATATATACACCTAATTCTGCCACCTAGCTGAGTTTTATCTTCCAAATAATCTCTATGTTACCCATTCAGCTCCATCTGGTCTGGGTCATCATCTCTCTTGTTGAGGTCCCAGTCTCCATCTCATCCTGCTTGGATATGGTGTCAGACAGCTCACCCAATCTTCATCAGACTCGCAAGGACCTAATTCAAGTTTGCCCTTCATGGCCACAAAAAAGAGGTCCTAGACAGCCTAAGACCAAGAGAAATATTAGTAGTTGTAATGAGAGAGTGGGGGATGGGGTGGGTAGGAAGGTCTTAGGTGTCACGCTCAGCAATTTTCCTAGAAAAGAAGATGGTGGGGCCAGAAAAGACAAGACTTCAGGTCAAATGGACCCAAAGCATTGGTGGAGCTTCAAAAGACATATTCAAAGTCTGGGCTGGAGTTTGAGACAAGAAGATCAAGAGTTCAAGGCTGCCCTAGTTAGAGTCAATTGTCATCCTGACACAGCCCAGTCATCTGAGGCAATCTCACTGGGGAATCGCACAGGTCAGACTAACCTTCGGCTGTGCAATTGAGGAGCTGTCTTGATTGTTGATTGATATGGGAGGGCTGAAATGAACTCTTTCCTGAGTTCAGTCCCCAGCACCCACGTCTGGTGACTCACAATTGCTTGTAACTTGAGCTCCAGGGAATCCAACACCTCTGGCCTCCTTGGTTGGAACACACACTCACATCTGTGCACGTGTAATGAAAATAAACATTTAAAGAAAGAATGAAAGCTACCAGAGAGCAAATGAGGGAACAAGCCAATAAGCAGCATTCCTCCATGGTTTCTTCTTCAGTTCCTGCTTCTGCTTCTGCTCTGGCTTCCCTCCATGATTGACTGTGACTTATAAAATGAGATTAACCCTTTCCTCCCCAATGTCACTATCTATCAATCAGAGACAGGATCTCTCTGTATAGTTCTGGCTGTGCTGGAACTTGCTATGTACACCAGGCTGGCCTCAAACTCACAGAGATCCTTCTACCTCTGCTACCTGAGGTAAAGGGTTGCTGGGGTTAAAGGCATACACCACCACACCTGGTTTCAATCCCCTTTGAAAGAGAAAATTGTATATGAATATCTGGTGAAAAAATGGAAAGAAACACACCCGTCACCAGAGCCATACCACCACCATATTCTATACAGGATTCTAAATCTCTGATGAAGGTGCCTACCCTTTAGAACCATTATTCTTGAACACTACTCCCATACCCTTCAAAAGAACCACACAAACCAAATACTTGGTGTCATAGTACACCAAAAGAGGAAACTCAGCTTGAAGTGAGTCATAGCCAACAGCTGTTCATTACAAATCGGTTTAAGTAACAGCTTATGCTAGCTGTAACAAATGGGCTACAATCACAGACCCACTGTGTTTGTGCAGAAGTGGTAAGTATCCTTTCCTTCCATTCCCCTTGGTGGTATGAATTATCCTGCTATCCGCAATCCCTTTGGGGCCTGGTCAAATCACTGCCTCTGTTCTTGACACGCACAGGAGACCCTATAGTACTCCCATTATCTATAATGAAAAGGAATGACCTAACAGATCAGGTAGTTCAGCCAGAAAAGCACACCTAGTTAACAAACATACCCAGCCTTCAAAAACTTAAAAATAGGTGACTACTAAAACACACCAACACTCAATTCCCTTCCAGAACGTGGTATTTTCTTATAACTTACACATTTTCTCCTATCTGCTTTAAATTACTCCATATTACTTGTGTGTCTGTGTGTGCTGCCTTCAAGTCACAAACTTTAACTTTACTCTAGCTCACTTAGAGCATTCTGGCTCATTCATGGCTTCCGGATGCTTATTATAAGTGAGCAGAACTAGCATCATTAAAGACATCCTAGCTGGGCTCGGAGGAAAGAAGGCCAAGGTTGGGGCCAGCTCAGGCTCATAGCAATTTCAAGGCCAGGTTGACTACACGGTGAGACTCTACTCCAAAAGGGGTGGTGGTCACTTGTACTTACCAGTACTACTTGTCCTGTTGCTGGTGTCAAATAACACAGATGGGACTTTCACAATGCTGCTGCCCCATGCAGGCGGTTCAGTAGGGCTCTGAGGTTCTGGACTAGGTTGTGGTGGTTTTGAGACAATAGCAGACACATCACAGACCTCTGGGGGGGAAAAAGGATGTTATCATTCCTACTCTTGACAACAGTGATCAGAAACCAGAGATTTTTACACATGGATGAAGTCTTTCTTCAAGTAGGGGTGAGTACATCACTATTCTTCACTGACTTACTGTAACTGGCTTACTTTATGCCATAAATACCAAGAGCACTGACTGACACAGTGTTTTATTCTAGCATTCAATAATCTGGACTTGAGCATTTCTCAGTCAATTAAGCCCTTGACCTGTATTTCTTCCATTGTCAAGTAGCTTATTTATAACTCTGGAGCGTAAAGTAAGACTATAATAAATCAAGGAAAATACACGCTTGTGTAAAGAGAACAGAAAAAGCCTATTGCCATAAACCAAATACTCCTTACAGATCCATAAAAGGGTTACAACAGAGGCTCTCTACTTCAGTAAGTCTTGAGGGAAAAAAAATTAAAGAACAAACAAACAAAATAAAAAAAAAAACAGGAAAACTACAAATACTTATTTTTGACCTACCAATGCAAACCAGATAATCTACTTAGCAACACCCAAAGACCTCTAATTAAAAAAAAAGCCTTTTAAAATCAAAAGAACCTGGGGCCTGGGGATGGGCAGTGGTGCAGTGTTTGCCTTCTAAGACCCTGGGAGTGATCCTCAAGTCCAGAGCCGGGAGGGGAGGAGAACAGGGAAGTATCAGTTTGACAGCTCACAAGTTTGTCTTATTGCTGGGCATGGTGATTGGCATATGCCTGCTGTGCCAGCACTACGAAGACAAAGAAGGACAGGCAGGAGCTCAAGATCAAAAAGGAATAAATTTAGTACTAGCTTTGTCAAAAAGTTATTCATGTAACTTTGCCATGGATGACACTCTTTTGCAAAATTAAAGATGATCTGTAAATGCTCTAAAGTCCATCTTATGAAACAGGCCTTCAGATTCTGAGAGTGACTGCTGAAATGACAAGTAGGAGGACTTGATCTGAGCACACCACCATACGTAGCTCAGCCATCGGCACTCGCCTTCACTGAGCAGCTCTGTGGTCCTGAGGTCTTGAGGCATGTGCTCTTCAGGGGCATGAACCTCCGCGTCCTCCTTCACCAGCTCATCCTTGGACCCGTAGCCTTGGTCAGACTGACCACCTGTTTAAAAGATGCACGCTTGTAAATGCTTTCATATGCTTGAAATGCAGCTATAAAATACCAAAGATCTACATGTTAAACTAACAGAAAAAGTAAAGAACTCTCACAAGACATAGTTCAAAAACATTGGTAAGGAGCAAAGCTGAGGAGAGGCGAGCAGACTGGAGACTCTTCTACATTTGAAAGCCCCAGACCCTGGCTTCCTCACCTGAAATTTGAAAGCAATTTGGACGGAGTGTTTTCGGTCTCTTATGAAGAGGGTCGCACATTGTCAACTTCTTTTTTTTATAGTAAGAACGAAAAGAGACTGAGACACATACCTGCTACTTTTGCAAAAGAAATGTAGGAAGGACAATACATTTTTTACTGTAAGGAAACAATAAAGTCGTTTACCTACAAGGGGTGGAGAAAAACGGAAAAAAAACAACAAGGAAACTTCCTAAAGTATGGTTTTCTGTGTTGATTTTATTTTTTAATACATTTCTACATATTTAAAAATTAAATCAACAAAACTGGGGGTGGTGTCTAAAATGATGCAAATAGAAACAGAACAGCCAACTAATACTATACATGACAAGCTAAACCTAGTATGAGGGTCAGAAGAAGGGTAATCTACATAGCTTTTGAATTGAATAATTTGAAACCACATTCCTTTTACATGTGTTGGGGGAGCATATGTGGAGATCAGAGGACAACAACTGGGGAGTTGATTCTACCATAAGGTCCCAAAGACTGAACTCAAGTCACAGACTTAGCAGCAAGTATGTCTTTACCCAGGGAGTCATCTTGCCACCCCCTATATTGAACTATGTTTCTTTTGAGACAGTGTCTAGTTTAGTCCAGGTTAGCCTCAAATTTGGTATGTAGCTAAGCCTTACCTTGAACTCCTAATCCTCCTGCTCCCACCTTCTAAATACTTGGCCTACAGATGTGTGTCACCATATCCTGTTCCTAGTTTAACCTATACTGTAGTCAATCCACACTCTAAACATAGAAGTAAAAGTCAAATCTGGAAAAACTATGTAGATTTTGTTTCCTATGGGTGGGAGCAGGGGTGTGGGTGGGAGCAGGGGTGTAGAGTGAATTTGAAAAAAGGTTAGGCATTTGAAATTGATTCTTTGACAATTTTCCCCCTTGGTTTTTCGAGACAGGGTTTCTTTGTTGTAACTCTGGCTGTCCTGGAACTCACTCTGTAGACCAGGCTGGCCTCGAACTCAGAGATTTGCCTGCCTCTGCCTCCTGAGGTCTGGGATTAAAGGCGTGAGCCACCACGGCCCGGCTTCTTTGACAATTTCATACTTGTAAACAATGTATCTTTATCACATCCAATCCACACACGCCCAACACACACACACTTGAAGCTGCTTTATGCATACAGTAGGACTGAGTAAACAACTAAATGTAATGATATCAGGAGACAGTTTTTACTATGGGGGAACATACAGGGTTTTATGTGTGTGATACTTGGAACTAAATTCAGAGCATTGTGTATGTCAGGCAAGGACTCTACCACTGGCCCCCCGCCCCACCATTAAAAAAGAAAAGACTAAAGAAAGGGAAAAGGGAGGTATTTCTACAACACTATACATAATTAGTTTCTAGTCCTGTTTGTTGAAAGTCCAAAAGCAGTTCCACAACACCTTGGTGTAACAGTGGGCACAGAGACTCAGACCTAGACCTCTAAAACTTCATCTCCATTAAATGGAACCTGGGGTTGTTGAAAAAGAAAAAAGACTGATTCCTGAGATCAGGAAGGGAAGGTACAAAAATGAGGCAGGGGAGTTGTTGCCCCAGAACAGAACCCACAACCACACATCTGAGAGATGTAATAACCAAATGTAAAGGAGCACCCATGGGCCAACACCAAGGGAATCTGAGAAATGGGTAAAGACTAACACATGATAGTCCACTGAGCGACACAGCAACCCACAAACCCCCACTGATAATAAGAAAGAGAAAAGAGCTTCCTGAATACATTAGAATGAAATCACCGCTCTGTAACCATCATACCTACACTAACTGCAAGGAAATATACAAACACAAAATAAGGAACATTCTACAAAACAAGATGAATCTTCCAAAAAAGTTAAAGTCATAACAAAGAAAAGCTGAGGAGCTTGGTGTGGTGGTACACACTTTTAATCTTAGCACTCGGGGAGCAGAGACAGGCAGATCTCTAGAGTTCCAGACCAGACCAGTTAGAGATACATAGTGAGATTCTCTTTAAAAAAAAGATAAGAAAGACAGACAGATTGAGGAACTATGTGTCAGGTTAAAGCTGACTAATCACTACTATTTAGAATCACGAACTTCAGAGCTGACAAAATGGCTCAGCAGGTAATGGCTCATACTCCCATGTCTGACAACCCTGGGATTCACAGGTGGAAGGAGAGAACCAGCTGCCACAAGTTGTCCTCTGACCTCCACACTAGTGTCATGGCACAACACCCACCCCCACCCCATCCCTACCCCACCCCAACCACAACACCCATCCTCCTACCCCCCACCCCCTGCCCCCAAGGAGTAAATAAGTTTTTTTTTGGTTGGTTCCCTCAGAAAGTCTGTTTTTGAAATATGGTGCTATGAAATGAAGAACAGAATAGGAAAAAGTTAAGCAAAGTAGACCAGGAGTTCCCGAGAAGGCAAGTGCCTCTGTATCGGCAGCAAGCGGGAAGAGTCCACAAGATAATGCTAATGAGATGAGCATGGTCAGCACTGGGCTAAAGACCCCGAGCGTCACCGGGCTCTGCTAGAACCCTGAAGGACACACGATCACTGTCAATCTATTATCTACTGTTTAGTCATCAGAATTCAGCTGAGGGGCTGAGAGATGGCTGTTCCTCCAGAGGACCCAGGTTCAATTCCCAGCACCCACACGGCCTACTCACAACCACCCAGTCTCAGGGGATTTGATGCCTTCTTTTGGCCTCCGAGGGCACCAGGCATACATGTGATACACAGACAACATGCAGAAAACACCTATACACATAAAATAACGTTAAAAAAACAAAGCTGAAAATATATGAAAAGGTCTCAAAAGCGCCATCCTGACTACTGTAATTGTTAAGCCAATTACTAGGATTCTGTCTTTTGTTTCTGTTTTCAGCAAAAGATTAAATTGCCTTTATAAGACAAGTTTTAAAAACTTGAGGAATAAGGAAGAAAGATGATGTACCTCTTGTTGTCAGTATTCCTCATATACTAATTTTACATCAAAATTACATACTTAGCCTGTTCTAAATAAATAAAGCTAATTTTAAACGACTTTATATATACACATAAAAATATCATGAGAAACATTATTTTGTCCAAATAATACACAATAAAATACTAAAACACAAAATGTAATATAAAAAAATATCAGGAAAAATAAGCAGAGGAAACAAAATAAGGCAGCTTTAAAACAAAAGTGCCAGCAGGGAGGTGGGCAGGAGAGTCAGTGGTTAAGAGTTGTCCCCGCTCTGCAGAGGACCCAGCACCCTATGGTGGCTCACAGTGAACTCCGGCCCCGGGGGTGATGCCTTCTTCTGGCCTCCTCAAGACACCCACACACACGTGGTCACACACATAACGTGGGCAAAACACTCACACACACAAAGTCTTAAAAATAAAAGTCCACAGAAGTTTCTCATTAAGTTCCAATTAGGGTTGAAAAGGCCAATTACTATCAAGATGGAAACCTACAGGTTCAGTTGTTGCCACTGGCTTACATACACTCCTGTAACTGTAGCAAGGCAGTTTCAGGCACAAAAGCTAACAGACTTCCGGAAGGCAGTGAGCACTTCAACAACCGACAACGGATTCTTTCATACCCAAGATACCGTATTTCATGCAATGATACTACAAGCAAATCTTGAGATTATAATCGCACAAAACATACTTTATTTCGAAGTAAGATAATAAATGTTTGTAAACTGGTCATAAATTGTCACATGGAGATTTTTGAGAGCATATATATGATTACCCTTTTCTAAAGGAGAAAAGCTAAGAAATTGAAAATTGTTCCTTCAAATACAACCAAGTATCTTTCCCCTACCCTTGGATGTCAGCAAACTTTAACCCGACAAATGGGAAATTACCTGAAGTGGTTAACACTCAAGGGCAGAATTAAAGCACATGTGTATCCATGGCTTCAGTTCACAAAGATTGCCCCACACCTTGACAGCCCAGGACAAATGCAGCACCAAGAAACAGCACAGAGTGAAAAGCAGAGCAACAGAGAGAAGAGAAAAGAAAACTTCAGTCATGAGACAAGTTCATCAGAGGAAACACAGGAACTGACTGTGAGTTCTTAAGGGAGGCCCGGGATACCAGCAGCCAGACAACACACACATACACCTGCCCAGTGGGCTTCAATACAGTCACTTCTGACTTGAGACAAAGGTTGCCCTATGGCTACATACGTATAAGCAGCTTCTACAATCCATAGTCCTAAATGTAAACATCCTTTTCCAAAATGGCTCATTTTTGTCCCTTTTCAGGTATTCATAATTTCAAAGTTCTAAGTTAAATTTTCAACTTAATGAAAAAAGGACTTATAAACTGTGTCAGTAATTTTCAAGTTCATTATGTCATAATCCCTAACAACTGTCTCAGATACTTTCAAAAATTTAGGATGAACAAATGTAAGACATACCATGCTAGCAAACTGCATTGCACCCACAGTCAATTTCATACTACAGGAAGTAAGGACAAGTGCAGAAGTGTGACTTCCTCTCAATAATATATACTACTTTCAAAGTACTCCCCTTGTGGAAATTCAATAAATGCACTTTATTTTATGGTAGTAACTGAAAGGTTAGTAAGATGCAGCTTGTAGTACCTGTGCTAGAGTGATTGTCAGTGGAATCAAGACTGACTAGGTCTCTGGCGAAGACCATGTGCTCCCCACTCTTGGCGTCATTAGAACTGTCCACACTACCATGGCTCACTGTGTCCCCGTTGCTTCTACCTGCAGCATGCTGAGGAGCTGAAGACAAGGACAATGTGTTCAACAACCATGTACTGACAGTTCTGACTAAACATCAATGACCTCAGGTTAATTTATAATTACACAATGTGTAGAGTTCTGTGAAAAAAAATCATAAGGAAATCTATCTTTAGTTGTAAATTAAAATATCAAACAAAATTAAACACTCTACTTCATATAATTAAAATTT
Organism: Cricetomys ansorgei; assembly: GCA_026225945.1. Classification (NCBI taxonomy): domain Eukaryota; kingdom Metazoa; phylum Chordata; class Mammalia; order Rodentia; family Nesomyidae; genus Cricetomys; species Cricetomys ansorgei. The sequence continues at coordinate 36,305 of JAMJFZ010003604.1, forward strand.
CATTTCTATAAGCCTACAGTTAAAAATGTCTTTCCTTCACATGTGTTACCTGGTACTGAGAAGACCTGTGGTTTTTGCCCAGTCTTTTAAAGTGGCTGCCTAAACTGGGCCAAACCATGTACCACATTCCATACTTTCGTCCATAAGAAAACACCACTGCGAGTACTGCTGGGCCATGGGCTTTCCAAAACCACCTAAAGGTGAAAAAGAAGTTCAATAAAAAAGTTATTTAGGGCCAGGGAGATGCCTTGGTGGGTAAAAGAACTCTGTACATGCCTGGATACAGTTGTCTTCTGATCACCACAGAAATAAAATTAAAAAGATAATTAAAATAAAACAACTAAAAAACAAGCAAATAAACAAACAGCGGGCAGTGGTGGCACATGCCTTTAATCCCAGCACTCGAGAGGCAGAGGCAGGCGGATCTCTGTGAGTTCAAGGCCAGCCTGGTCTACAGAGTGAGTTCCAGGACAGCCAGAGTTACAACAGAGAAACCCTGTCTCAAAAAAAAAAAAAAAAAAAAAAAAAAAAAAAACAAAAAAAAAAAAACAAAAAAAGAAAAACCAAAAAATAAAATAAAATAAAACAAAGCAATTTAAGTTAAAAAAAAAAAGACACATTAGCAAATATGTGGAGAGGAGAAAAGAGAACTTTACACCATTGGTGGGAGTATAAATTAGTAAACGCATAGTGGAAAACAATATGAAAGTTCCTCAAAATCTAAAAAATTCTGAATACATATCCCAGTAGCGACACTGGTATTTCATACACAGCTGCACCCTCAAATTCACTGAGGCACTACTCCCAACAGTCCAGAAATGGAAACAGCCAGGAACGGATAAAGCGGATGCCGCACACACACACAACAAAACGCTAAGGTTAAAAGTAAAAATAAAAAAACAAAACCTTGTTACAATAACCTGGGGAACCCTGAGGACACTGGTAGGGGAAGAGGTGGGTCATGTGATCTTGCCTTTCATACAGAATCTTAGAGGTGAACTCAGAAGCAGTGATGCACACAGGGCAGGGCACGGGGTGGTACACATGGGGTGGGGCATGGGGGTCCGGAAAGAGATGCTACTCTATGGTCAGACAGGAGAATAAATCTAAAAATCTAATTGTTCAACAAGGCGACTATAGTTAATAACAATGAATTTATTTTGAAAATTGGTAAGAGTAGATTTTAAGTGTTCTCACCACAAAAATTAGTAAATGAGGTAACAGAATGTTAATTAGCTTGACACAACCATTTCAAAATATATACATATTTCAAAATGTTACACATAATTTATAGAATTTCTGTAAATGAAGATGGGAGAATAGCCTCCTGAGGTTAATAAATAATATTTTTTTAAAAAATATACTGCCTGCTAACATTAATCCAACTCACCTTGTTATAATAGCCATAAGTAATAGCATTTGGTCTTATTCTAGCAGTTTTCATTTCGAATAAGACTCTCACTGCTAAAACAGGATGAACCCAAAGTCCGCAAAGCTGCATTCCTACTCCATAGCACACCTGACAAGAGGAACAACAAAGCATTAGTCCATCATAGCACAGGAGCCTGTGACTCACAGAACTGTAAAAGACTCTACTCAACCAGGTGGTTATGTGGGAGGCAGAGGCAGGAGCATCAGGAGTTCAAGGCCATTCTCCCATAAAGGTGACTTCCAGGCTAGCACAGATTACAAAATACCCTTGTCTCAGAAAATAAATAAATGAATGAAATGAATGAATGAATGAATAAGTAAGTAAGTAAATAAACAAACAAACAGGCAGAATGCAACATCAGCAAACCCTACTCAGCCTAGTAGATAATAATCAGCAGTATTCCCTCTGTCATGCACATGTCTCATCTGTTTGAGAGAACAAATCTATTATTAAAAAATGACTACTATTCTCCATAATGTGAAAAATAATTCATTTCTAAAATCAAATATGGTTAAAATACCTTTTGCCCCAATCAGCATGCTCTACATTCTGCGCTAAAGGAACAGTCCCTTCAGGATGCCTATTTAATAGGATCTGTAAACTTAAGTAGGAATGACAGAGGGAGGAACTTGAGTAACAGAGCTCTCGGCCAACTTGTGTAAGACCCTAGGTTCAGTACGCACACACTCGCGCGCACACACACACACACACACACACACACACACACACACACACACAGGAAAGGAAAGAAGGCAGGGAGAAAATTAAATAGCAATTTAAAAAAAAATTTTAAACTCTAATCTGGTTTGAGTGTCATTTGTAACTATTATAACACCAAAGGCGTAGTGTCTCACACCTTTAATCCCAGACGCTGGAGGCAGGGACAGTGGCAGGCAGGTCTCTTAGTTCAAGACTAGCTTGGTCTGCATAATGAGATCCAGGCCAACCAGAAACACTATCTTTAATAATGATAACAATAATAATGATGACCATGATGATGAAAAAAATTCCAAAGCGGAGAGAAGTGGAGAGAAAAGCTAAGTGCCTCAGTTTCCCCAAGTCCCAGCTGGATGATAAAAACACCTCTTAAGGTGGATCTGAGGCTTGAAAGAGAATGCACAATGATGTTTCATTTACTGAATGCTGGCTGAAAACAAGAAAACTGTCTACCAACTGACTTAACCCTAAGTCAGCCTTATGAAGCAGTCCTATCATTACCTATAGCAGTAGTTTTCAAGGGGCAATGACTATCATAACCTATGAAGGGAAAGAGGATATTACTGGCCTCTAGTGGATAGGAGCCAGCAATGCTGCTAAATATCCTACTAAGTGCAAGACAGACAGACACACACACACACACACACACACTTTTGTGTATCAACAGTGCCAACGTTGAAAAATGAGAAGTTACCTTCTGAAAGACAGTTTATATGATTTACCTACTTAGAACAACACACCAAGAACCACTTACAAGTCTTTTACTTCTGTTCCTTAACAAAGTTATATTAAGAACAAGTGAAATCACTGTTCAATTCTGTGTAAACAAATAATGTGACCTAAGTAAGGATATCCGTGCTTCACTCCAAAGTGAGTTGTTTTTTTGTTTTTGAGACAGCATATTACAAAGTAACGCAGGCTGGTCTTAAAAATGTGATCTTCCCGCCTCAGCCTCACAGGTACTGAGATACGTGCACCACCACTCCCAGGCAAGGCAGTAATTTTGTTGTTGTTTTGGACTTTTATAATTAATTTTTTTTCTTAAGCAGAGTTTCACTATGTAGCTTTGGCACCACCATCACCCAGCAACAGTAACCTTTAATAAATATTTTGAACAAACACTTGCACCATGAAAAAGAATGATAGTTTTACTATAACTGCTTCATGAAAATGATTGAACGAGCTTTAAAAGTACGAAGAACTGAACTAACTTTCCTACCTTCTTTTTGTTGCTGTTATTTATTTATTTAGGTTTTTTTTTCAAGAAAGGTTTCTCTGTTGTAACTCTGGCTGTCCTGGAACTGACTCTGTAGACCAGGCTGGCCTAGATCGAACTCACAGCGAGTCTCCTGCCTCTGCCTCCCAAGTGCTGGGATTAAAGTCGTTCACCACCATCACCAGCTTTTTTTTTTAAAGACAGGGTGTTGCTCTGTAGCCCAGGGTATGCTAGCCTGAAATTTAAGGCAATCTCCTGCCTCGGTCTCCAATTGTGCTAGGATTATAATCACGAGTCACCGTGACTCGTAAGACCCAAACGCTTAAAATTACAAAACAACATGCATCAGCATGGGCTAGAGATATAACTCACCTGCCAAGCACAAGCAAGGCCCTGATTCATCCACTGCACTGTGGAAAAAAAAAGATAACAGTATCTCAGTGCCTTGTGCTTTCCTTATCTAGTGGATCCTCGTATGTCTTTCTCATCTGAATAAGTACATCATATGCCTGCTGGAGCTCTCTGACCTTAGTGTGAGAACCTCTAACATAGGCTGTGAGACAGATAAACCACACACTGTAACAATGACTGAACAGACACTTGGCCCATTGTGGTGGATTAGTATAACATCTCTTTGCCAACTTATGAGCTGTTTTTATCTCCTATAAAGAGAATAAATAAAATATCATTGTAGTCATTAAAATCCATGTGAATGAAGAAGAGAAAAAGAAAAGGTAAGCTTTGTAAACTTAGACTTTAAAAATTAAGCATTTTATAGTCTTACCTGTGTGCCACATGGTTCCATGAACTTTGATTTCTAGCCCAGCTTCTTAAACTGTGAAGCATAACCCCAAATGGAGTTGTGTAAGTGAATGTGAGAGCCAAGAAGACTACAGCAATGGTAAAAAGTCTGAGTACACAGTGGCCAAAGGTAACTCAAAGTCAGACATGTAAAGATTCCAAGGTGTTTCTGAGTGCTCACTCTGCTCCATCACGTCTGCATTGAACACGTATCGCCACATCACAAACGCTGACAGACACTGCCTGAAATGCCCATACTCTTATTCAGTACAACCGAATGTCCGGAATCCAGTGTTTTCACAACACGTGTAGTTCCTTGCTCTTCATAATGGCCTAATTGTAGAAAAAACTATTTCCCTATCACTACCCCTCAGTATGTAATATCAAGGAAGGGTTTGGTACACCAGCTCGTGTTTGTATGCCTGCATGTGGAATGAGGCTGAGGCCACTAACCCTCAGGTGTCAGTCCTCATGTATTAGTCACCCTGCTTTTTCGTTTGTTTCGTTTCTTTGGTAGGCTCTCCCACTGACGTGGGCCTCTCTGATTAGACAAGACTGGATACCCACAAGCCCTGGGGACCCTCTTGTCTCTGTGATGACAGTGAGCACTACCTCATCTGGTTCTTGCATGTGGACTCTGAGGCCAGAACTCAGGTCCTCATGCTTGTGCACTGAGCACTGACTGACTGAGTTACATGGTGCTTTGGTTTTGGACTGTATTACATTAGAATGCTGTCTTGTATGGGCTGCTCACTTGAGTTTTATTTTTAAAAAGTCATTCAACGATTAGGACAGAATTTCCAATAACTTCTAGGCTGGTCCTAAACATACTTTTGTTATTTTGTACTATACGTTTATGCAAAGTGGCACTGTCAGCACTAAAGTATAAAAGTATAAAGTACCGATCAACTCTGAAAAACATTGAATATGCTATATATCCTGCAATATCAAAGATTCAGTCAAGGTTTAATTCTTCATGTAAAAACAAGATCATCTCATTAGTATGCAAATTCGTTCTGATTGTTGATGTCAAGTAATTACATATTACACACATAACATATAACACACGCACACACAAGAATTACTTTAGAATATTTTTTTATGATACTTAGGATCATGTAACAATTTCTTAGGTGAAAAGCAGTCATAAGTGAAAATAGTTTAAGAAACCTTGGTTTACAGTGATATTTTACACTATTCTGCAACTATCTGTTGGCAACTGTTGGATTCTAAAGGACTAGACATTCCTTAAGAGCAAACGCTATCCATCTTTAACGTCTGATCTTCCTGCCTCTACCTCCCAAATGCTGGGATTATAGGCATGCACCTTGGTGTCTGGCTCTCTTAATTATTTTTTAGCACACATGCGAGAGAGAGAGAGAGAGCAAGAGAGAGAAAGAGAGAGAGAGACAGAGAGAGAGAGAGAGAGAGAGAGAGAGACAGAGAGAGAGTGTGTGTGTAAAATGGGTGCATGTATGTACATGGCCCATGGCTCACGTGCAGGGGTCAGAGAACAGCCTATGGAACCATTCGTTCCTTCCACCTTTAGATGGGCTCTGGGGGGTGATCTCAGGTCACCAGGCTTGCACAGCAGAGCCTTCCTTTCACCAGCCCTCCTCTAGTCTTTAGAAGCAATATTTTTCTCATTCTTCTCTCTACCAACAATAAAGATGCCCTAGGTTATCCCTGCCAAGATTTGCACCTAATTCTCCCTCCTGAATTTATTATCTATATTGATTCTCTTACTGAGTAGGTCTTTAAAAAATAACTGGTCCAAAGCTAGACATTGTGGTTTAAAAACGTAACCCTAGTACTCAGAAGGCCAAGGCAGAAGAATTGCCAGCATTTCAGTTCATGCTGAAGAACAGTGTATAAAAGAAGCGATGCTAATGCAGCTCAGCATAGTTCATTCTTTTATCCCTAATTCAGATCTCCAGTAAGGTAAAATGTCTAGGCTGTCCTGTGTTAACTCTCTGATGTAGTACTGGCTACACTGTATGTAAGACACAAAGGAAATACAAACCAAAGCTACAGTATCACAAATATGAGGTATCACTTCATATTCACCAGGTGGTGAATTTTAAAATTTTAAAAAAAAATTTTAAAAAGTAATTTTTAAAAAGCAAATCACAAGAACTGAGAAGGCTATTGTAAAATCAGAATCCTTGAACAATGTTATTGGAAATGTAAAATGGCACAGTCATTCTGGAAAAAAAGCTTAATATTTCCTCAAAAGATTAAATAGAGAATTACTACACAATAAATACAGCAGCTCTTCCTAGATATGAAACATAAAATCCACTTGGCAACCACACACAAAACAGCAACGTCAACCGCTATGGGCATGCAATGGAGGATCATCAGTCAAAATGAAGCACTATGCGTGCTGGAGGATGGACAGACCTTGGAAAGGTTATACAACGTCAGTGCTTCTCAGCTGTTCTGATCGTGCGACCCTTTAACTGTTGACTCGTGTTGTGGTGACCCCCAACCATAGAATTATGTTTGCTACTGTTATGAATCATAATATAAATATCTGATATACAGACATATCACACCTGTAGAGACAGAAAATTGATTAGTTGTTGCAGAGGGTAGTGGGTAAAAGGGTGTGGGGGCTTATGGCTAAAAGATGTGAGCTTTTCTTCTGGAGTTATTTGTATCTCTTAAACTAACGGAGGTGGTGGTTGCACAACCCTGAAAATACATTACAAGTCCTGGAGTGGGAGAGAGGCTACTGAATTATACATACTTTAAGTGGATAAACTGTGTGGTAGATGAGTTCTATCACAATAAAGTTATATATATGCTGGTCTCAAACTCAGAGATCCTGCTCTGCCTCTGCCTCTGCCTCTGCCTCTGCCTCTGCCTCTGCCTCTGCCTCCAGAGTGCATATACCACCACCATTTGGCTAAGTTATATACTTTTTATTTTATTTCTTTTAAGTTTTCAGACAGGGTCTCACTATGTAGTGCTGCCTTGCCTGGAACTCACTCTATAGACCAGGCTGAGCTCAAACTCTTAGTAATTCTCCTGTCTTTGCTCCTGAGTGCTGGGATCAAAAGTGTGTGCCACCATGTCCAACAAAGTTATAGTTTTCTCAAGGTATGTTTGGTCTAAGACTTCTCTTAAATGTAAATGAATGTTTAAACTTTAGTTTCAGTATCAAGTAGGGTACACGAAATGCAGTTAAAGTCATGCAACCATACAGGGCCTTCAAATGGCTGCCGAGGCTTCCATGATACAAGCTGCGTGCCACATGCACATTTTACATTTTCAATGATAAAGCGTATCTGACCTGTTTGGTCCTTTTAGCCACGAGAGCAGGGCTGTTTGTGATGCTGCTCCCCGGAGGATGTCTGCTGAAGCACAGTTTCGGCTCCTGTGGGCTATCAAAGAGCTGAAGATCCAGTCTCAGAAAGCGCGTGTAACTAAATAAAAGCAAAAGATAGAACTGCCTATTTAAAATCCATAAAATTCTTTAATCACTCAGTATTTAGGTAAATATTCTAAACCTCAAATATTATCCAATAATATTCTTTAAAACTCTTTACAGTTTGTTTCAAAGTACGAGAAAACACAGCTAGAAGCTACAGGATGTTCTATCTAGAAACTCTAGAAGCTCTAGAAATGCCTACCTATTTGTTATTTTCAACCAGTTTCTTAAAAAAAATCCCTGACATCTTACTTAAAAAGAGTTCATAACTCTTTCAATAAAATCCATACGTTCAAGGATGATTGTATTTAAAAATCAGTATAATTTATAATCAAGTTTTTCTTTTAAGTTTAGTTTATACCAGTATTTAAAAGAAAAAAATAGTCTTTTATTTTAAAGATTCATCATGGTTTAACCAGTTCTTTATACTGCTGAGTACTTTTTAGTTACTTCAGAATATTGTCAATTGACTGTCTTTGTATGCATCTCCTTGTAAACACTTTCAATTTCTTAGAATGAATAGAAGCTACAGTGTTTCTCAGGAAAACTGAACTTCCTAACACACGCTCCACAGCACAGTGCAGTCCTGCCGCTCCTGTTAACAGTCTGGTGTGCATTTCTTTGAATGCTAGAAAAACCGAGTGTTTTTCATAAGACTGACTCTCCTTGGAAACTGTCTACTGACTGTCTTTGGGAAATTTTCTTCTCAGAAAGACTGCCTTTCCCTACTTGATTGTAAGTTAATGGGTCAATACCAAAAGCCTCAATCACACATATTTAAGTCAAAGTAAAATGAATCCCACAGCATGAAATCAATCTTATTCATTAATTATCAAATTAATCAAATGCTTAAGACACTTAAGTGCAGGTATAGCTTCAGTCTCATTTAGCCCTGCTGAGATTATAGTCTTTTCACAAAGGTTCTTGACTTTTTCTTAGAAAATTACTGTAGAAATATAGCCTTTAAAAAAAAAATATATATATATGGCCAGATGGTGGCTCACACTTTTAATCCCAGCACTTGAGAGGCAGAGGCAGGTGGATCTCTGTGAGTTCAAGGTCAGCCTGGTCTACAGCCAGAGGCACAACAGAGGAAACCCTATCTCAGAAAAACAAAAACATATATGTCTGCAAAGATACAAAGAACTATGAACCAATTCACAGGAAACAGGTAAGTTACAATAATTACATACAATGTGGTCATTAAAATCACAGAGTATGAAAATTTCAAGCATGCAAGAATGTTCAGACAATTAAAGGCAAACACAAGTTACAAAAAAATATGTAAGATGAACTCATATATACAATATACACACATACCTAACGTTATTAATAGATTTAGGGTTAGTATTAAAGTTCTGTTAGAGTTCTTGTTTCTTTTTTTTTAAGTTTATTAAACTACGGACACAATGATTATAATAATGAAAACAAATGCATTGCTATCTCTGGACAGATTCATGTCCAAATCCTATTTGTTAGGCTCTCTTTAGACACAGGACAAACCCCTGGTCCTCTGCTTTCACATTTTCTCCATCTCACTAACTCCAGAACTTCACAGGATTTAAACTCCTAAAGTTAGCAGGAAATCTCGAACCAACAAAAACCAAAAAATCCAAACCCCAAACTTTTTCTTCAGAAATAAAATTTCTAAAGATTAAAATATGGTGAAACCCTTAGTAAATCGTATTACTGTCTGCCTTCCCTTCCAACAAGGCCTTGTCCTCACACTGTAATACCGTGGCAAACCCACAGGATGTTCGTCTCAGCTCACTGACTCACACTGAGAATTACCTACATAAAGTACTAAGATGTGCAACTCTTCATAACGGAAAAAACTAGGATAAACTGGGCACTGTGCCCAAGTCGCTCTTAAAAAAGTCATGCTACCTGTATTGAGGTGACAAGTTATTTCCATCATCGGGAGGCAGGTGGCATTATAAGTACAGTGTGCTCACTTTTCTGTGAATCATCTAGCTCTATCAATTTGGTATCTTCTGCTGACTCCAAATCAACCTGGAAATAAGTATGTTCTCCAATTAATGTGCATACAAGCAATATCTAATTCTGAAACTCAACATTTCAACATAAGATAAAAAATCATACTTTGTCTGTCTTCTCTACACCTTTATCTGGAAACAACTAGAATAGAAAAAGAGAAATTCTCAGTGAAAGCATGTAATAAATTCAATAGTTTAAAAAAATTTTAAATCCTGATTTTAAAAAATAGAAACTTAGGACTGGAAAAATGGTTCAGCGGTTAAGAGCACTTGCTGTACAAACAAGCATAAAGACCTGAGTTCTGATCTCAGCACCTACACAGAAAGCAGGGCAGCTGCAGATGCCTGTAACCCAGTGCAGCTGGGGAGGGGACTGCAGAGGCAGAAGATTGCTGGAGCTTGCTGGCAACCAGCGCAGCGCTGGGCTCAGTGAGAGACCCTACCTTAAAGGAACATGACAGAGTGGCACAGCAGGACACCCAAAATCCTCCTCTGGCCTCTGCACAGACACACCACCACACATGTGTGTGTAAACCTCACACACACACAAACTTTTTTTTTCAATACCAGGCATACACACAAACATTTCTCAGTTTAGTTTTTGGTCCTATATGCTTACAGCATATTTGTCTTGTGGCTTGTGAGACAGAGATTGTTTTTGTTAGTTTTCTTCCTTTCCCTCCCTTCCTTCCTTTCACTCTTTGAGACAGGTCTTACTGTGTAGCCACAGCTGGCCTAGAACTTGCTGTGTAGTCTAAGCAGGCCCCAAACTTCCCATGTTCCTGTCTTCACCTCTCAAGCAGGGCGATTACAGGCATGTGTCATCATACTTGATTTTGATTGGCTATTTCATAAATAAATCTTATTCAAACATAGTTTCTAGGTATATGAATCACTGAAGGTCAATAAAAATTAAAACATAATACTCAACCATTTGTGGATGTAATCTCAAATCTTATATATGATTTGTGTAAACAAGTGGCTCCTTGATCTATTTAGAAAAATTGTGAAACCTATCAAAAATTAGAAAGACAAGTGTACTTAATTCCTCACTGTTAAAAGTCAAGGGCTAGGCATAGGGGTACATGTTATAATCTCCCCAGTATCTGGGAGGCAGAGGTACAATTCCAAGTTCTAAGCCAGCTTAGTCTTACTCTACACAGGAAATTCCAGGCCAGCCTGGGTAACACAGCAAGACCCTATCAAAAGAAAAAGCAAGTGGTGTGGGGTTGGAGAAGAGGTGACACATGCCTGAAATTACAGCACTTGGAAGGTGGAGGCAGAAGGAGAGAGAAGGAGTTCAAGTCATCCTTAGTTATGTAGCAAGTTCAAAGCCAGTCTGTGTTACATGAGACTCTGGCTCAAAGGAAACCTTGAACAATAACAAAAAAAGCCTTAAAGATACAGGCAAAGTATTCTGAAAGACATTATAGCAAGAAGATATAATGCACCACTACCCATAAATCCATAGCTTTTTAGTAAAGCTAATTGTATGCCATTCATTAAAAAAAAGTAAGACTTAGACAGGTAAGGATAGATTCTTGACACTTAACAGGCTCAGAGAGAAAAGTGAATCAAGTACAGAGGGAAGTAGATACCACAGAGGAAATAGCTGTCACCGTCTCTCTCTCTCTCCCTCTCCCTCTCTCTCTCTCTCTCTCTCTCTCTCTCTCTCTCACACACACACACACACACACACACACACACACAAAACCTGTCTTCATATAAATCAAACTTTACCTTCTCAATGCAGCCATCAAAAAATGCCAATCCAGTATCTTTATCACTTACAAAGCTGCACTCTTCAATGAAACGAATAAAGATCTGTGTTTTGGATAAGAGTATAGAATTTAGTATAGGCACGATCCCGACTTTTTAAAAGTCCTAAAGAAAACAGAATTATAACAAATTTTAAAGAGGAACGAATGTCATATCAAACATTTCATATCAAACACTTATCTATATTATATTCCCTTAATACAAACCCACATTTATCAGAATTTCTAATAATCACATAAAACTCTTTGTCTGATTCAACCATGAAAACCCCTGATACTGCTCTTTTCACTGAACTATGAATTATCTAAGGAACCTAAGCCTGATGCCCTCAGACAGAAACTCTTCTCTGGCTGGGCCAGCACACCTTTAATCCTGGCACTCGGAAAGCAGAGGCAGGCAGATCTCTGAGTTCTGAGCTCAGGACTAGCCTGGTCTACAGAGCAAGTTCCTGGACAGCCAGGGCTACATAGAAAGACCCTGTCTCAAAAAACTGAAACAGAAAAAAAATCTTCTAGACTCTACAACTCTTAAGCCAATGGCTAATATTTAATGGGTCAAGTTTCTTCCTCTATCAGACCATCATATATTTTATCAGACAAGGTAAAAATTTCTGTGCAGTTTAAGTTCAACCACGTGGCTAGCGGTCCATTGTTTTACTGAGGTCGGCAGCCTCCCCTTCAGTGACTGAAGATCCGGTACTTATTCAAGTCTTCTCACTCCCACCCTCATCACTGTTAGCCACTCCTGGGGTCTGGATATGAAGTGTCACATGAAATGGCTCACATTTTGAGGCCTCATCCATAGCTGGTGGCAAACTGAGAGGTGACTGGATCATTCACCAATGGTTTAACCCATTTAGTTCATATTTCATATGATATATCAGTAGGTGACTAGAGGCACTTTTGTCTTAAGATTTATTTGGTGTGTGTGTGTGTGTGTGTGTGTGTGTGTGTGTGTGTGTGTGTATAACCTGTGTGCAGGCATCCTAGGAGGCCAGAAGAAGACACTGGATCCCTGGAACTGGAGTTAAACGCAGGGAGCTGTCAAACACGGGTGCTGGGAAACAAACTCGGGTTTTCTACAAGCTCAGTTTGCTCTCTTAACTGCAAAGCCATCTCTCCATTTTTGGGCAGGGTCTCACTATGCAGCATTGGCTGCCCTTGAACTCACAGAGATTTGCCTTCCTATGCCTCTTGCACGCTGGGTTTAAAGGCATGTACCACCAAGCCCATTCTATTTAATCTTAAAGATTGACATTTTAACTATCCAAATAGACCTCCATACAACATCTTTTAAAATATGGCTTTTAGGGCACTTTTTTGGGTCTGTCTTTTTTTGATGCCTTAGGGAATTTGGTATTACTCATTCCCACCCCCTTGACTTATTCACCAACAGATAAGTTATTATATAAAATAAAAGTAAATTATGGGGGGAAGTGGGGAGAGAGGGAGGAGAAAGAAAGGAGGGGAGGAGGAAGGAGAGGATGGGCCATGTTTGGTGCTATGTGCCAACATTTCTGAACTGAAATTGTCAATAATCAAGCCTCCAGACCTGTGCTGTTTATTTCAGTAACTATAGGTGGTGATACACCACCTTAAAGGTACTAATGGAACTGTCCTGTAAGCTATAAACACATAATGCATCTCAAAGGCAATATGAAAATAAGGGATATAAGGATATTTCATCAGTAATTAAAATTGTTTGGTTCTACGTTGAAATGAAACTGTTTTTGGTATGTTAGAGAAAATACAGCTATAATTAACTTTCCTTAGTTGTTAACACTTTGATTGTGGCTACTAGAATTTTAAAACTATATGTGTGGCTCACTCACATGGAATTTCTACTGGGCAAAGTGGCTCTTGAAACAATCAAAGGTTTCCAAGAAATAGACAAGATGGGAATGTTGAATACAACACAATGAGGTAGCAGCTCAAACATGTTAAGTGTGGGGAATTCTAAAGGTAACAACAGCGACAGGGTAAATGATAGCCTGTTCACATTGTACTTTAAATGAAACGGAGAGGAAGGGAATGGACGGGGTAAATAAAATTGCTCGAGTTAAAAGACAGCCATGTGAAGGTATAGCATATGTGTCTGCATAAAAAGTTGAGGCAAAGCCACTACCCGATTCCCATCCATTCTTCACTTTGTTACGTCTTCTGGAAAGATCTGTTACCAAGTTAGCACCCTCATGTAATCAACACTATAATACCTGTAGTACTTTGTTGTCTAATGTCTAGTTCCCTAGAACAAGTGCTGTACTGTTTATATAAAACCTCAGATAATGTCACTCTCAGAGACAGACAGGAGAGAATAAGTTAGTCAGTGACCCACTACTGTCCATAGAAGTCAATATTCTTAGGCTGTTATTTAAGACTACCAGTAACCTGAATATAATCTTAAATTTGATTTTTCCATCTCATCTTTTTTAAAATAATTCATTTTTATTTTATGTGCATGTATGTTTTGCCTGCATGTGTATCTGTTCAAAGGTGTTGAATCCCCTGGACCTGGAGTTACAGACAGTTGTGAGCTGCCATGTGGGTGCTGGGAGTTGAACTCAGGACCTCTGGAAGAACAGCCAGTGCTCTTAACCACTGAGCCATCTCTCCAGCCCCATAATCTTTAACATTTAATTTTTGGGGGGAGAGGGGACAAACATATTTTTATGAGTTGGACTGCATTAAAAAAATTCATACGCTAAAGTCCTAACCCCTATTACTTCAAATATGCAAACATTTGGAAACAAAGTCTTTAAAATCAATTACAGACTTAAAATGAAGTGACTGGATGGGCCCTGCTCTGATATGATTGGTGTCCCATGAGAGGAAATTTAGAACCAAAGTGGTAAAAAATAGCCATATGTAGGCCAAGAAGAGAGGCCTCAGAAGAAACCTTGATCTCAGTCTAGCTTCCAAACTGTCAAAAAATAAACCAGCCTCTGGTACTTTCCTACTGCAGCCCCAGAGGAATCTGAGGGTTCCTGTTTCACCACCAATGGTGCGACATAAATTACCATAAATACTTAAGGCACTTTTACTAGCTGCTCTCCAGACTCCTACTCATTCTGCACTGCTACTACAGAACACCATCATTTCATATTAGATAGGAGGGCCTTAGTCTTCATAAAGTCTTTAGAAATGGCCAAGAAGAAATTCAAACTCAGATGTGACTTTTAATTCCAATGGATTACTACAAAATACTTTCAGTTATTTTCTATTTTATAAAGAAGTCTTCCAAAATTACCCATTTGAAAGAATGCTTCCAGTTGGGCATGGTGGCATACACCTTTAATCACAGGCAGGTGAATCTCTGTGAGTTCAAGGTCTGCCTGGTCTACTGAGTGAGTTCCAGGACAGTTAGGACTACAAAGAGAAACCCTGTCTCAAAAAATAGAGAGAGACAGGGAGGGAGAGAAAGAGAGAAAGGAAAGGAGGGAGGGAGAGAGAAGGCTTCCTTTTTAATGAGTTCTTAAAACATCAGAATTATTGACTGTATAAAATTCCTTTCCTTGAATATATGTTCTATCTTCATAAGATTAAAGTGCTTCCTGCTTAGTATTCCACAGAGGCAGATTTTATATTGCTTTGCATCCCTATAAACTAGTCAGACTCAGACTCAGTATGAGAAGACTAAATACATAACTGGCCAGTCAAGCTGAAAGCACGAATTCTAAAGGCAAAGGAAAAATGCAGATCTTAGAGGTTTTTTTTGAAAAAGTGAATGCCAGGTAAAACTCCAGAACAGACTTTTTAGATGACTATATGAATATATATATATATATATATATATATATATATATATATATATATATATATGAATATATTTTTATATGAATATTCATGTAAGATGCAAGGCCCAAACAACACAAATGAGTAGCCCAGTAACAGTAAAAATGTGATCACTAAAACAATGTATGTTTCCTTGGGAACAAAGGTACAGTTTTCAAAATGAATAAAAACTAGTGACTTCAGTCTGGAAAATATTTGCTGAGGGATCTTTTAAAGAAACAAACTGCAGAACTGAGGGAAGAAAGACCAGTCCCAGGTGTCTTCAGAGATGACATCATATGGGACTGTGAACATATAAACTACAATGGACTCTACAAATTAAATACCTGCGGTTTTAGATTTTTCAGGAAAAATAATGGGGTATAAAATTTTGAAATTCTCTACTAATAGAGCAAGGTTACAAATCATGGACATTCTTACATTTAAATATGAATTTCTAGGAATGTAGCAAATATGTATGAGGTAGCAACACTAAAATGAAACACATTTTCCTTCAATGAAGATAATTGTGATTTCACTGACACTCACCCTGTCGATCAAACAATGAATCCACAGCTGTAGCTTTATTTGAAGGTGCTTCTGAGGTATGATCTATACCCTTTTAAAACAGATGCCATAAATCGCAAAAAAGTCTCTTGAATTTCCATCTCAAGTTGTGTCATGTTGTTTTTGCCAAGAGAAATCTGCTTCAATTGGAGTTATCTCAATTGCTGAACTTTCCTGAGTTTTTCAGTGAACTGATGAAGGAAGTAAAAACAAAACAAGCATTAATATGTAATATCTGTTTACAAAATGAGTGAACAATGAGAAAATAGTAAAAAAAAAAAAAGGCCTACAATTTTTGGGTTTTTTTGTTGAGACAGGGTTTCTCTGTTGTAAACTCTGGCTGTCCTGGAACTCACTCTGTAGACCAAGCTGGCCTCAAACTCACAGAGATCTGCCTGCCTCTGCCTCCCAAGTGCTGGGATTAAAGGTGTGTGCCACTGCCCAGCTTCTTTTTCTTTTTTGAGACAGTCTCACTATACTCTAGCTGGCTAGAGTACCCTAGGCTGGCTCACTCAACATCTTGCTGCCCCAACCTTAAGTGCTGAGGTTACTCAGCAACAGCTGGAACCAGCCCAGATAAACATGAGATCCAATCTCAAAAACCCTAAACAAAAACCCCAAAACCAACCAAACAAACAATCAGGCTAGGCATGTATGTCAGTTAGTAGGGTGTTTACCTAGCTCAGGGTCCAATCCCCAACACTACACAACTGGGCATGTGACTTACACCTCCAACCCTAACACTGGGAAGTAGAGACAAAAGGATCAGGAATTTGAAGACATCTTTAGCTCTCAGGACAGAGGGTAGCAAGAAGGGCAGAGTACAGAGAAGATGCTAAAAAATGCTATTACATAATAACTCATTAAGCAGAAGTTAACAGTTATCTTATTTTAATTATCTTATCTTATTCTCTCATTTAAAATATTTCTGTAGGCAGAGGCAGAAAGAAAAGGACCACAAGTTCCAGGCCAACTTGGGCTATGTAGCAAAGACACTGTCTCAAAACAACAAAGAGGAGTTAGAGAGATGGGTGGGTGGTTAAGAGTATGCACTGTTCTTATCCGGCACCAACCACTCACACTGGGCTGCGTATAGCTGCTAGAGATCTGACACACTCTTCTGGGCTCCATGGGAACCCACATATGCATCTCTCTCTCTCTCTCTCTCTCTCTCTCTCTCTCTCTCTCTCACACACACACACACACACACACAAAATTAGAAATACAATATTAAAAAGAAAGAAAGAGAACCAGAGACAGACAGAGAATTCCCACTTGGGTCTGTGGCCAGGGACCCACTCCATCCTCAGTCACCTGAGCAGAGCTGGGGATACAGTCTCCTCAAGGTGCTCAGCAGACTCTTGCATGGCTTTTTGGGAAGCTGCTTCCAGTTTATGTTCTCCTTTTCATCAGATCTATTAAATTAGAAGTAGGAAATCTGTTATTTATAACGAATGTGTACTAAACAAGACTCCTATGTCAAAGTTAGAGGAGGAAGGGCTGCTTGGCCCATGCGGGCCGACACACGAGAGGGAGCTAGCGGCTTTAGGCGCTTCTCTCTCTTTCAGTTGCCCGCAGTTTTCGTGACTGCCTCCGTCTAAGCCTCTGGCAGACTGACAATACTGACTTCAAATTTATGTTTAAATATTATGATATTTTAAGGGTTAAATTAACTGATTTGAGATGTTAGCCTATTGGCAGAACTCTAAAATACTATATGCCCAAACCAAGAACCAGAATTTAACAAAGTAAAATACACTTAGTTCCGTGTATTCCTCATGGAGGTGTAAGAAGAAATCAATCCATGACCATAAAGGCATTAAAAAAACCCTAGAGGCACAGATATGAGCTAAATAAAAGTTAACATTTCCAAAATCGTATAATCCAGAAATATAAAATAGAGACAACAGCTTTGAAAAATACTCTTCTACAACTCAGCATGTATGTACCATGCTTTCTTTTATAATATAGCTTAGTCTTCAGTCTTCGATGATAGGAAACCTACAGAAACAGCAAAGCTTCATCTGACCTAAGGATTAATTAACAGAGCCTTGGATTTTAAAGGCCTCTGTTTTAGTCACAAACTAGTATGGTAAAAGAACTAAGACAAATAAAACTGAGACTCATTAATGTTGGCTTAGCTTAGCTTTCAACTGGGAAGAAGGGATTTCCCCTTCAATTACTACAGTCCAACCAAACATCACCACCATGATCCAAGAAACTCCAAGTAATTAACTTCAAATACTCCCTGGCTGATAATGCCACCAGCACAGAAGCAAATACGATATTCTCTCTGGAAGATTCGTGACTAACAACTCCCATGTTCAAAGACATATACTTAGCTGGGCATGATGTCTGCTATCTATGGCTTAGGCAGCAAAGGAAGTGGGATTGTTGGACCCCCAAAGGCCCAAACCGGGACGCCGCACCCCCACAGAGACTCACAGACGGGATATCGATGCAAATAGCAAGAGGATTTATTCCAGTGCACTGGGACCATTCTAACACGCAGGATAGAAGCGGCCCCGAGGAGCAAAAAGCAAGCCTTTTTATTTACAGTTCAAATGGTTGCTAGGCATAAACCGAGTTGGGACAAGTCGATTGGTCCCCAAATTGTTTTCCCATTTTGATAGGTAGGGGCCAGTTAACCTTTAAGCTGATTGGTGCTGGCATATAGCAAGGTTGTGGGCTCCTAGAAAATGTAAACTTTAGGGTCTCAGTCAATGTGGGTGGGGGGATACTCCTAGCCCGAGGCTGTGGGCTGTCTACGTGGGGAAACTCTTTTAGCCCAAGGCTGCCTTATTTGTCTTAGAAATTGTTTTGGGAACTGTTCTGGGTCACGGTGCTCCTGGCTTGGGCCTATATAATTTGGCTTGTAGTTATCTGAAACAGGGAAGTCTGGAAAGCACCCAGTAATTTTCTTGATGCTGGCTTGTGCTGATGATATGAAACTTAAGCTTTTTGCTTAGGAAGTTGAAACTTAGGCTCAGTGTAAGGGGTCCCGGGCCAGTATAAGGGATCCCGGGCCCCACAGGATCACCTCAAGTTTAAGGACAGCCTGATTTATAGCAAGTTCCATGCCAGCCAGGGACACATATTGAAGATCTTTTTTGTACATAAGTAAGTAAATCAGATGTCAAATCAACTATGAAACCAGCATGCATTTAAAACCGACGGCATGTCACATTAACTCTGATTCACATAGTATCTACTTCAAATCCCCAAATGAACACTGCCATTCCCATCTGGACAATCATCATTTTGTAACCTGGCTCTAACATTTACTATCTGACTTTGAAAAAATTCACTTTAAAAGTGTGTCACTCAAATTTCTTCTCTCCAAAATGACAATGGCAATGTACCAAATGTATAGGAGCTGTCATACTTCCATATCCATATTCTGTCCAATCCAAGGGGCCATCGACTAGTAAACTCTTATATAGCCCTAAGAGAAAGGATGTTGGGCTGAGTATATGGTACACACCTGTAACCCTAGCACTTGGGAGTGGCACTAAGATCAGTTCAAGATCATCCTTGGCTACCACAGCTAGCTCAAATTCAGGGCAGCCTGGGTTATGCAAGACTTTCATAAACAAACAAAAATTTCAGAGCTGGCTATGAGGCTGAGTGGTAGAGATCAGGCTTACCTCACACCAGGCCCAAGGGATCAATTCAATCAAACTCATGAATTGATTCATTACTTCATTACTTAATAATGAGCCACTACAGTTATTCAGTTTCAAAATACTGTGGATGCATCCATTTCAGTATATTTTAATTTTATATTTTTGTGGGGTTATTAGAGGCAATGTCTCACTCTGTAGCTAAGGCTGACCTGGATCTCACTATGTAGCCTAGGATGGGCTCCCGCTCATAGTGATGCTCCTACGTTAGGCCCCCAAGTTCTGGGTTTATAAGCATAAACCAGTATACTTGGCTTCAGTATTATTTCCGAAGCAAATGCTTTCTTCCTTTTATACAACTCTTCTTTCAATTCACATACAAGTATCTTCCCAAATAATTATACTACAGTGACCACATGGGCATGGAAAGAGAGGGTCCCCTGTAGCCTAGGGTGGCTAAAAACTCACCATTTAGAGGGTGACCATGAATTTCTGCTCTGGCTGCCTCTGCCACTGGAGTGCAGAGATTGTAAGCATGGCCACTGAAATGGAAAGATCATCTAGGGGAAAAGATTTTAAAAATTAACCAAATTCAAATTTGCAATGACAATTATACAATTAACTATTATGAAAGGGACCACTGAAAAGCAATGATGTCTATGTTTTAGAACTTTCAAATTTCATTCCAGAATTAAGTGAGTTGTATCAAACTCTACTAGATTAAAATATTCAAGAAAAATAATGATCACAACACATTGAAAATGCCAGCAGCTCTTTACAGGCTAATTCCGACATCTACACAAATCCCACAAGCGTATTTTATGGAGAATCAAAGCAAAGAGATGAAACTCCCCTAAGTCATAGAACAAACATGACTTTATACACTTAGGCATTTTACCCACTTATGAACTCCAACCAAAACCAAACTAAGCGCATGAGAAGGTGTGGCAGAGGAGGCAGGACAAACCGATGTGGGGCTGGGTTGAGCTCCATGACAGAGTATTGCTTAGCACGCTTAGGAAACTTTGGTTCTATCGAGAGTACCATAATAAAAAGTAAGATGTAACAAATATTTAAATTAAGGAATCTCTTGAGAATCACTTGAAGACCTCAACAAAAGATCTTCTACACTTCAAATAAATATTTAAAATAATTCAACTTCAGTGAAGCCTGATCTCTTCAAAATATTGTTGATATGAAACTGATAATCTGATAATCTTAAGGAAACAAACAAAAGCCAGGCATGATGGGATCCTATAATCTCAGCATCGAGGAGGCAGATGCAAGCAGATGGTCTGTGGCTGCCTAGCTACCCAGCATAGACAGTGGCAGAATCGGTCTCAAAGGGTGAGGTGGGTGCACCAGAGAGGAGTGACAGTAGAGGTTCATCTCTGGCCTCCATACACACACCCACCACATAAACACATGAACATGCAAAAACAATCTATACAAAAAAATCAGTAGGAGTTTTAATTTACAAATTGCCATCTTAGTGTGTTTGTGTGTGCGTGCGAGTGTGTGCATGTGTGTAAGAAAGAGAAGAGAGAGTGTGTGTGTGTGAGAGAGAAAGTGTGTGTGTGTCTGCATGTGTGAGAGAGAGAGAGTGAGAGAAAGAGTGTGTGTGTCTGTGTGAGTGTGTGTGTGTGTGAGAGAGAGAGAGACAGAGTGTGTGTGTGTGTGTGTGTGTGTGTGTGGTGTGTTGGAGAGTGTTTGTTTTGTTTCTGATTTTATGAGCAGTTTCTGATAGGTTGAAAAACAGACTAAGGGGCTGGAGAGATGGCTCAGTGACTAAGAGCACTTGCTGTTCTTGCAGAGGACCTGAGTTCAGTACCAGCACCCACAGTGAGTGGTTCACAACCTTCATAACTCCAGCATCAAGGGATCTGATGCCTTCCTCTGGCCTTCATGGGCATTAGTCCACATATAAACAGATACAAACATAAAACAAATAAACAAACCTTTAAAAAAACTAAAATATTATTCTTTTGGTTCACATACAGTTACCTTCCCAACCAATTGTACTGTAGTGACTACAAGGCCTTATTCAAAAAATATATTTTTATATGAGACAGAGCATTACACAGTATAGCTGGTGCACACTCACTATATAGTGGAGAAGGACCATGGATTTCTGGTCTTCCTGCCTCTGCCACCTGAATGTGCAATAATAATTGGCTACAACTGTAACCAGTGAAGACCTTTTGCTCTAAAGTATGAATCAGCACTCTGTCCCTGGTTCAATTTTCACGCTTGCCCATCATCATCCACTCCACAGAAGTATCAATAGCACCACCCCTGTTAGGCATTACAGATTATTATTCAAGACTGAGGTTTCTGTCTTCAAGAATTACATATTTAACAAACACATGAACATTTATTAGATGCTAAGCACTCTTTGACAATGAGACCACAGTATCAAAAAAACAGACCCATTCCCTCCTAGCCTCACAGTCTAGAGATTTAGTCTCCTTTTTTACTTGTAAAATGCACAGTATTTTAGGCCTTACAGCCTTTGTAACAACTACTTACGTAACTACTTTCTACGATTGTAGAAAAAACAGTGACAGGTAATAAGTCAATTAGTAGCCTATGTTCAATAAAGCTTTATTCACCGCACAACTCCTGGCAGACATAACAACTAGTCTGACAGGAAGAGGCAGAAAATAAATAGAAGACATAACAAAGTATACACACTATTAAATAGTGAATAATTCTATGGAAAAACAAAAGACCCCATTAACTTGTTTAAGGTTTAGAGCATACTGTACTAGTAAGGCAAGGTGAGTCTCACTGTGAAAGACGACTACCTGAAACAGGAACAAAAGTGCTCCAAGAACAGAGTGAGAAAGCAGGGTGACTGTGCATGGCAGCTCCCACCTCTAATCCCAACATAGGAGGCTAAGGTAGGAGAAATGCTAAAGTTCAGACCACCAGCCTGGTAAGTAAGTTCTAGGTCAACTTCAGCTGAGTGTGAGCCTGTCTAAAACAAAACCAAAGGTGGGGAGATGGCTTGGCATTTAAGAGTGAGTGCTGCTCTTGCAGAGGACCTGAATTTGTTCCAGGTACCCATATCTAATGGCTCACAGCCACCTGAAACTCCAGCTTCTGGAGAGTCAAGGCCCTCTTCTGGCCTCCACAGGAACCTGCACTCATGTGTTCACACACACACACACACACACACACACACACACACACACACGATTAATTGATTAAATAAGTAGCAAAATAAAATAAAGGCTAGGGAGAAGGCTCAGCAGTTAAAGAGTGCTTCCTGCACAATCATGAGAACTGGAGTCCAGAACCCAGCATCACATAACAAGCCTGGTGTGTCATGTGCACACACGTGTGTGTTCATGTTGTTCATGTATGCACACACACACAACAAATTCAGTATTATTTGATTTCTAAGTATAGTAAGGAAACATTACAGTTTTTAAGTAGAATTTGACTTTATTTGTGATTTAAACAAGAGCTAACCTTTTTTATATTATTCTATTTACAATAAAGCCATATGGAGAACTAGAGAAAATAGTTAAAAGTTAAAATGAGAAATTAACTAGGTAATTAACTTGCATAATTCAAAATAAAATCAACTGGAATTTCTTTGGTGTTTTGCTTTGTTCTGTTTTTTAAGACAGTATCTTGAGATATATATTTCTGTCTCAGCCTCCTGTGTGCTGTGATACGGTATAGTAACTTTCTTCAAATTGAAAAAAATCCTTCCTTGAGTAACCAGAGACTCAAGATATTAAACTAATGAGTCTAGGAACCTGACTTAGATTTACCAGGCCCCTCTCCTAAGTCATAGGAACAGCAAACAATTGCACCAGCTCAGTATCTGGAAGAGACTCTGATCTATTGAGAGGCCTGCAAGTCCTGCAGAGATCGCTAGGGCTCCAGCCTCCACAAGCCATCATTTGGGCTAAGATGGGCATTTCTGTGAGGCAGCTAACTTGAGTTGTCCCTGCTCCTGTGAGTAACCTCTCACCCACACTCTTGTGAGTAATTATAATAAACTAACTGGTTTTCTGAGTTGGGCTCTGGTGGTCTATCCTTGGTTCCCTATTAGGATGAAGAGACCTCTGTGCCTCTCCAGGAAACATGAGACTACAGGTACATACCACCAGGCTCCCTTCTAAGTCTCACTGTTACACAATAAGTATTTACTCTCTGGATAACACTAAAACATGAAAAATTAGAAACTGACGTATTTTATTCACAAATAAAATCACTTTGGTTTTCTTCATACATCCAAATTACATTCATATTAAACTTTGACTGGGCTGGAATTTACAAAGTTGCTTTCTTTGAAAAATAGTACAAATCCTCTACTAGTAATTTTGTCCTAAAAGAAAAAGTCTATACTTACAGCAACAACAGCTTCAGCTACCCCAGTCAGGAGAGCTGGCCTAAGAGAATGCAGTAGAATCTTACTCTCAAGTGAAACCAGCAGCAGCAATGTTGCACAATTCGCAGGACCCAAATTCATCAGCAAGGAACTAAAGTTGGCTCCACTGGAGAATAGAAGAAGAAAGTGTGAACTATTTTGCTAAAACATACCAAGATTGACTTATTAAACAGGTTAAGAATCTAATGTTAATTTCAATTTGTAACTTAGCAATCAGAAGTAGAATGTAGCTAATTTAACCAGGTAGTCTATGGTGTAATTCAAATGAACATTATTAAGAAAGATTTTCTGGAGCTCAAACATTGAGCTGAGTTCAAAGGAACAGAGGCAGGGATGCGATGGGGCTGGAGACAGCATACACAAAAGCTCTGAAGCAAGAGAAAGCTAATGTCATAACCCAAGAACTACAGAGTAAGGGAGCATGTGAAAATACCAAGAGAGGAGGCTAAGGAGGAACGACTTGTTTACCTGTACTCATAAGAGCAAGCACTGGTTGCAGGGTAGATAAAGAACGGAAGGAATAAAAGGATCAACTAAGAGGCTAATGATGAAATAGTCTAATAGTAGTCTGGATCAGAGATGCGGATGAAAAGAAGCAAAGAAGTATATACGTAGGAGGTTAACATCTGCTCACCATGAATATTTACTTACAAACTGAATACGGGAAGAAAGGATGCGAGGGAAGCACTCCCGGTATCAGATCTTACACTTCGGGTTTTGTGGAGTGCGTGTACATGCACCTGTGTGCAGTATGTGGGCATGCATGTGGTATGTGGGCATGCATGTGGGAGTCAGAAGATAGCCTCAGGTGTTGGTCCTCAGCACCTTCCATCTTTCGTTTGCCAAAGAGCGCATCCTTGGCCTAGAACATCACTAAGTGGGCTACTGAGCTGACCAGTGAACTTCCAGGATCCACCTGTCTCTGTTTGCTGTCTGGCCACTACTGGGATTACAGGCATGTACCAACCATGCATGCTTTCTACATGGGTGCTGTGGACCAAAACTCTGATCCTTACACTTGCAGGATAAGTGCTTCACCCACTGGATCATCTCCCCAGCCTCACAATTCTCTCAAGTGCCACCAAACTAAATTAGCCACACTACTCACCCAGGTTATCAAGGATGGCAACACTAAGGGAAACCAGACCCTCACCCAGTCTGTCATCCTGCCTCTCAGCTATTCTAACTGCTTTTCTTATTTTCCTTATTGGAGACTGAACACAGGGCTTGTGTAAGCTAAGCAAGTGCTCTACCACTGAAATACTGTATGTACCCAGAGCTTTTTATTTTAAGATAGGGCCTCACTAAGTTGTCCAGACTGGCCTTAAACTTGCAATCCTCCTGCCTCAGTCTTCTAGGATGCTAGAGAAGCTTGTGCCATCATGCCTAGTTCAGTAAAGTATTAAAGCATTCTGTTCCAAGCAATAAATACACCATTTTAAATACTATTAAATGGGATGAGACTGTGGCTTATATGGCCCAACATACATAATGTCCTGGGCTCTATCCACAAAATAAACAAACAAGCAAGCAAACAAGGAGACCGTCATTACCTTAACGGTAAAGGTGTGGAAACTGGTTGTGATAATATTAATGCATCGTGGACTGATAGCTTAAACAAACAAAAAGATAAATTAGACAAACCGATATAGTCTCAATATTTAGATCAAGGCAAGACAGAAAATTGCTTCATATTCAGAGATGTATAAAATTCTAAGCACACTGAGATCTAAATGATAGCTGTAATTACTTTACAGTGTTTGTATTACCTCTTCTTAAATTGAGTTTTGATCAAGATAAATGCAGTTATTTAAAAATTTGAAATAATTTTTACAGGAACCTCATATATATTTACTCAACTGACTAGTTAAGCATTTGGTAGTTATCTAGTACAAATTAATACTTGCTAAACTGAAATATATTCAAGACTAACAGTGTCTGACGTAATCCTGCTGTATTTATTCTTAGAAGAAATATTAGATGGGTTATCTCAGTAGACTAATGCTACTCAGTGTCAGTTTGCAAGCTGTTGAGATTCAGGAAGAGACAGTAAATAAATAGCTAAATATTTAGCAACTTCACAGCAACCTCATCTCACTCTGTTAGCCAGGCAGTCAGTCTGCAGAATCTTGTCTGTACTGAGCCTACAGTAAGTGTCCCAAACTTTGCACCTACCTAGGCCTAAGAAAGAAGCAGGTTCTTTAGCACAGTCTGAAAATGCTGTTATAAATGTTTTTAACTGCCCCTGAATAAATTTTAAGTAATCAGTATTTAAATACTGAAATACTAAATACTATGTTACTCTGAAACTAAGAACATGACCATAACATAATTCCGGGGTTTACATTATTAAACTTAGCTACAGAAAGGCCACACATGGACCAATGAAACAACACCATGAGTCCTAAGTTATGCTTATTCCAGTTCTAGTCACCTGCTGTCTAAAAACCAATTAGGAAATAACGTTCAGTAAAGCTACCAAATAATGAGACAGTCAGGAACATCACACACACATACTGTTTCATCTCAAACTCAAAGAACCCGGCATGCACAACGTGAACAGACTCCTTTTTCAGTACCTGTACGAGGATTCTTGGTCTTTGCGGTGAAGGAAAAGGGATGTTTTGCATAAAATGTGAAATGTGCCTAGAAAAGATTGTGATAAATACCATATTTACTTTTCTTAAATGTATCATAGATTTTAGCAAACCTTTCATTCCACTATATATCATCCCAACAGAAAAAAACATTTACCTAAACCTGAGCTAAAGAAAAAAACTTTTGCCAAGCCTAATGGCACATTCTTGAAATTTTGGTACTTTTAAAAGGTTCAAAGAGGAGGATTATGGTCATAGAAGTTTATTTTTAGTTGTATTTAAAATAATTGTTTTTGTGCACTGTTGGAAAAAGGGACGCATAGGCCTTAGCATTTTGTATTGTCTGCAGGTGTTGGATTTCTGTGGAGGGATGTTTGATTGCTATGATCTGCCTCTGAGCTCAGACGCTGGGGGTTCCACTATCCAGTATGGTGCATGCCAGGATGGTGGTTCCTTGTGCTGAGGTCTGGCAGGGTTTGCACTTATGAAACACCCCACAGGTATGCTACTCCATTACTGCAAGTTGAAAACTAACCTGGGCTACGTAGTGAGTTCTAAGCCATCTTGCACTACAGAGTGAGACCTTGTCTAAATATACAAAACAAAACCAGAAAACCATTATTTTCATCAGGAAAACAATATCATAAAAATAGCTCTCATGAAATAAAGAAGCTAGTTTGGGGACTGGAGCGATTGCTTAGCAAATAAGAATAGTTACACTCTTGCAGAGACCCCAAGTTCAGTTCATAAACATTTAATGGCTCACTACAACCACCTATAACTCTAGCTCCAGGGGGGTCCAACATGCCACTTGTGGCCTCCATGGGCAACCACATACATGTGATGTACACACGTGCACATGCCACACATACAAATAAATCTTTTTTTAAGCTATTTCTGCCAGGGAAGGCAGAGGCAGGTGGATCTCTGAGTTCAAGGACAGCCCAGTCTACAAAGCAAATTCCAAGACAGCCAGGGCTACATGGAGGAACCCAGTGTCAAAGAACCAAAAGACAAACAAACAAAAAAGCTATTTTATAGCCCTGGTTATCAGTGCCAACATAAAGAAGTATAAATAAGGAATTTAATCCGAGCAAACAAACTATTTCTCTACTTAGAAACAATGTTTCCCAAGTTTCTTCAGAGCTCTTTGCCTTGGGAGAGACAGAATGTAGAATGTACCTTAACAAAAGAATAATGACCACATCACTGACCTGAGTCTAATGCACAAACACAGATCTCAGTCGTCTGCATGTTCGCTAGCTCGCCACCAGTGTTAAATTTTATCTCAATTTAATAAATCTGACAACAGAAAGTTAAATCTAAATGTAAAACCACTAACTTGCATTCTGGGAATAAGGTAGAAATCCTATGTTTATATCAAATTTTGGTACTGTGACGACTATACAAAGTTCTTAACCCTTCTTGCTTTGTTACTAAAGTCTATTAATTATATAAAATAACAAATATGTCCCACTAGAAATCCAAACAGATAGTTTATGAATGACAGAGTTGGGGCCACAGAGATGACTCAGGAGGTACAGATGTCTGCTACCGAGCTTGACAACCTGAGCTCGATCCCCCAGAGCGCACATGGTGGAAGGAGAGAACTGACACAAGTTATCTTTGACCTCCACTCGTGTGCATTAGTGGCATCATTCATTTGTTTTTAGTTTTACTTATTTTATATGTATGAGTGCTTTCTTCATAGTATGTCTGTACATGACATGTGGATGGAGGTCAGAAGAGGGCACTGGATACCCTAGAACTAGAGTTAAGGATGGTTGTGAACCATTGTGAGGGTGCTGGGAATCTAACCCAAGTTTTCTGCAAGAACAAGCACTCTTACCTGCTGAGCCATCCTTCTAGCCCCAATAAACAAATATTGGTTTTTGTGTATGATTGTGTAAAAGAGAGACAGGACATATATTTGTGAAGGCAAATAAATAAATAATTTTCCTTTCTGAAGTAATTGACAAACTGATTTATGGTTACCTTTTTTACAGCTCAAGAACCTTCACTTTTAGTGTTTCTTTCAAGACAAAACAAAAAACTTATGTCTCTAATAAATGGTCAGGTTTTAAAAAAAAAGGTTCAGAGTTATAACCTCGATGGAGTTCTAAATACACGTTCTTATAGAGTTCTAATAAGCTAGCCAGCTATTAACAGGCACAAGGTCAGGATTTTAAATTTCATTTGGCTATTGTCCAAAATACAGATTTTAGGTACTTCTCCTTGACAAAAATCATCTCCATCGAGTTTGTATGTCTGACTTTATGGATAAATGAAAGTGCTTTCAGTTTCACTTCCAATACAATTGTTAAAAAGTAAAAACTCCTATACCTGCTTTTAAAGGTTAGACTTTATTAACGGTGGCCCCCGAGAGAGGGAATATTTATTTTCTTTTCACAGAACATTGGTGTGCCACTTTGGGTTCTGGATCCTCTAATACAACCATGTGGAGAGCTCTATTTAAAAAAGGACTGGTATTCCCCTGAATATCTTGGACATCCTACAAAGACTTCCACTGCTACTTGACAAGACTCCGCTTTCCATCTAAAAAATATATATATATATAATTATGACCAGTTTCTTATACAGGAACTGCCTATACTCTTCTCTAAATTATAACTGGGTGCACCCATACTTAAAAACCAACAAGCTATCTCTGGAGAGCTCCTAATGCCTCTCCATTCCTTTTTCCAGGCCTGGTTTAATTTTTATCTTGTTGATCACTAGTCTACATTTCTTGTCTTGGTTCGTCCTTTTCATGTGTACAAAAAAGTTTTGTGTCTGTTTTGTAAAGGTCTTGTCTATGCAGGGATGTATGGGTAGCTACCAAATGCTTGGTTTGTGTGACTGAATTTTTTTTCTTTAATTAAATGTGTTCTTTGTTCTATGGATGTGGGTAAAATCTGTAAAATCAACAAGAACTATATAATGA
Source organism: Cricetomys ansorgei (assembly GCA_026225945.1). Classification (NCBI taxonomy): domain Eukaryota; kingdom Metazoa; phylum Chordata; class Mammalia; order Rodentia; family Nesomyidae; genus Cricetomys; species Cricetomys ansorgei. The sequence continues at coordinate 65,592 of JAMJFZ010003604.1, forward strand.
CTATCAATTTTTCCATGTCTCCAAACACATTTACTGTTAGATAACTTCCTTATGTTTAATTGTCAACAATTTATTTTGTCTTGGTCTGATGATATTTTTGTGTGTGTTCATTGATGCAAGTGTCTTCAACTGGCTTCTCAGCATTGGATAATGCTCGGTGTTAATGTTACAGGAAAACATACCCGGCTACAGAAGCTTTCTGCTTTTTCTATTAATCAGACTTGGAATAATATTACCTATGATTCTGAATTGAGTCTACCTGTTTGCACAGCCTTTACTTATGTGGGGATTAAATATAAGCCTTTTGTCTAGAAGAACTGTCAAGGCCAGTTTGGCAAAATCATTCAAGAAAAATGGGTAGATTGGGGCCCATATGGAATGTTTATTAATACTTGTTCAGAATGGAATATTACTGCTTGTGATCTTTCTAATGTTACTAGGTTGAAGGAAGCAAGTGCTGATAACGAAACTCTAAGTGGAAACAAGTTGATGGCTTGGGGCGATGGTGGCAGCAGCGACCCTCAGATAGCTTTGGACAGAATCTGTAACTGCTATCCAGACCCTTGTATGGAAGCTTGCAGCTGCTTTGAGACCAGTATATTTGTATAATGGATCTTTTTCTGGTTATAATTTTTCAGAGTTTACTTCTTAGAATATTACTGCTTGTGTAGCCTTGCCTTATGTTTTACTTGTTGGTCAGATTGATTTTTCTAATGGAAATTACTTGTCTTAACTGTCGCTTGTATACATGTTTTAATTCTACCATTGATTTTACTGACAGTGATACTATTGTAATACTTAAACAAAGGTCATCTATTTGGATGCCTGTTGACTTACAACAAAAATGGTCTTCAAATCCTTTGAATGAGGTTGTGGTAGAGTTTTTTAAGAAATTGTTAAAACGTACCAAATATATGATAGGAGTTATTGTCGCTGTAATATGAAGCTTAATAGTTGTGGCTGCCACCGCATCCGCAGCCCGTGTGGCTCTGCATATGTCCTTGCAAACTAAACAATTTATAGAAGACTGGCATCGTGATTCACATGAGCTTTGGACACAACAAACTCAGATTGATGCTAGGTTGCAGAATGAAGTTGATATTTTGAAACAAACTGTGTCCTGGTTAGGGGAACGATATGTTTCTTTACAAAATGAAATGCATTTACGATGTGATTGGAATTCTCCTTCTTTTTGTATAACTGATGTACAATACAGTCAATCGCTGTTAGATTGGCTTAAGATACAACAATATTTTTTGGGACATTCTTCCGTAAAAGAAGAAATTGAACAATTTCATCATAATGTTGAAAGTACATTTCAAAAAACTGTATCCTGACCATACTGCTGCTCAGATTGCTGAAAGGGTTGCTGAAAGACTTAGTGGGCTTGATCCTCAGGCGTGGATGCAGAGTATTGGCCATACTGCTGGTTGGTATGGGAATTGCTTTGCTACTTTGTGGCCTCGCCATACTATAGTTTGAAGTACAATGTATGCGGCCTAATCATGATCTTATCAAAGATGTGCTGGTTACTCAGTTGCTTCACAAAATTAAAAATAAAAACAAAAAGGAGGAAAATGCTGAGGTATAGGCACTGAAATCTCCTGACAGGGTAACTTGAGGTGAACTCTGTGTGTTCTGTAACTCTTGGCATGCCAAGACCAGAGGGAGCAGACTTCCTCTATCAGTATGCAATGTTCTGCCAGAAAGTTAGCTCCTGTTTTCAAGGACGTTTATTTCAGTTCTGTACTTTAAACAAAGTCGTTTTTATCTTGCAACTAAAACATAATTCAGTTCTCAAGGAGATTGTTTAGTCCGCAGACATTATCCCAGCTATGCAGTTTCTGTGCTAAGCAAAACCTGATTTCTAAAATATGATTACATTGTGCTGTTGCCATCTGAGGTAACATTTTTTCCACTTCTTTAAAAAGTGTATATAAGTCAGAAGTTTCAGCAAATAAAGCATGCAGTTGATCACGGTATTCTGCATCCCCCTGTGTCCTGAATTATGTGCGACCTCCCAGGGCCCCCAGCGCACTAGACGCTGACACTGCAGGAGATACTGGGTGCAAAGGCACAGAGACCGTTGTTAGAATCAGTTTTGGAGAAGTGACAGATTTTAGATTTTGTTCATGGTGCTGAAGCAGGAATAAACATGTCAGAACACTCAGTCAACCACAAGGTGAATTTCAGTGACTCTTATAAATCCAAAATCCAGATACTTGATCTCCTAACTCATAATGAAGGGCTCCAAGAGCAATATACGTACAATAGCATACCACTTCTTAAAGGTATCTCAGGGCTAAATAAGAATCCCAACCTCTTAGCAGCACACTGCTGAACTTGTGAATTACCAGAGCATATCTGCGATGAGATTTCTAGGCCCTCTGAGATTTCTATGCCCTCTCTTACACAAGCATTTTTAAAGAGGCATCTCAGATGGTTCTAATATAGTTGGTCCCGGCACCCTACTCCAGCCATTTCATCTCCCTACCTTCACTATCAGCAGGCTAAGTATACCTGCTATCTCAATTATGGAGGTTAAATGAAACCATGCATATTAAACACAGCTCTGCCTCTGGCATATGCTCATTTGACAGTCCGTCCTCTTCCCTATCATCATGCTACTTAGAATTTAGATACTAGGTTTTCTATAAAGCAGACAAGAATGGCTTCCCAGTAAACCTGCACGGTCCTAGCTTTGCTGTGTTTTGTGAAGAAACCCAGCACCTTTGGAACTTGTCCTCTTTCTTTTCTACTACCAAGGAGCTTTACAGACCTTCTGAAACTCAGCCCATCTGCTTCCAGTTCTCTTCCCTGTGACCTTCTGCACAATCCTCTGGAACCCAGCCCCCATCTGCTTCCAGTGCTCTCTTCTCCAGCGTTTCTCCTCTCTCATTTTCCTGAGGACTTGGGACAAGATTTTTATAGTCACAAAGGTAACTAGCCTTTGTAAGGCTCTACCAGCAATGGAAGGACTAGTCACACTTACTCAGGCATATGTATTCGTTCATTGGATGCTACAAAGAAGCCCATCTCTGAGCCAGGGGCCCTGACAATAAGGCAAAATGTACAAATGTTACACATTACTTAAGTCCATGTTCAGTTTTCCCAAATTATTTTGGGATACTCCGTAGGCACTAGGGAACTTTAATGGATTCTGATCAGTCAGTAACACAAAACTTGCTGCTTTCCCCTCAAAACAGCACGCAATCCATACCCCACAAACAAAAATAGTAGAGCAGATTTGTGACTTTCTCCTTTATATTGTTGTTAAATGTGAACTCGGATTAAATTTTCAGTCTAAAGTAGACTAAATAGAGTCTGGCAGTGTTCTTTAATGTCTGGCCATCTTGTACCTTGTCTCTTTTCTCGATTCGCTCTGTCTAGTCCTCACTCAGCACACGTTGTACCCCATCAACCCCATTCTGTGGGTTCAATACACTTGGAATTAATTAGCCAGTTTACAATTTTACAAACTTTAAAAATTTGTGTTTCAATTACACATCCAAAGGTACTCTTCTTTGCTCATTTTTTATTATTACCGCAATATTCCATAAAGATCCAACAAAACTGTTTATTTCTCTAAAATGAAAGATGAGGCTCTTCAATGGCTAGTAGATTCCACTCATCCTTACATTAATAACTGAAATTTTAACGTAACTCTTACATTTGCCGTTTGCTATGTTACACGATTAATCTAGGAATCAAATGGCTTCCCAAAGCTTGACAGTTGCTGTTTCTAAATACTTCACATCTCAACCTCAAATATTTACCCAAAAAGACTTAAACACCTAAACACATTACAAGAGGCCAAAGTGCACTCAAAACTTTCTTCACCTTGGAAAGACTCTATCTTCCAATGTGTGTATGGGTCGGCGGCAGCTGGGCGGCAAGGCTTCAGTGTACGTTAACTGGGACTGCTTCATCTTTTATCTGTCAGATCAGACTCCCTTGCTTCAAGGTTCTTACTTGAGATTTTTTCTTCTGCAAAATTGGTTTTTAAAAGAGAAAAATAAACATTACAAAAAAAAAGTAGGAGCAATTTTCTTGATTAAGAGAACGTTCCCTTTGTGCAAGACTCACTAGTAAATAATAAATAAAATTATCATTTCTATTGAAATGCCTTTTTCTCTAAAAATCAATGCACTTCTCCTAGAATACTTTTCAAAATACCAATGTTTAATTATCATGGGAAAATCAAAGTGATATGTAAAGAATCTGTCCTAAAATACTAAATAATAATTTTAATTCTTTATTATACAATTTCTCAAACATGAAAGTAAGTATTATGATTAATTAAATGGACTGACTGCTTGGTTCTAATAACTTATACTGATATAGGTTGAACTGTGCTCACCAACACACTGTGTTGTAATTCTAACCACAGTATCTCAAAATGTGACTTTATTTGGACAGACAGACTCAGTCTGTCTCCTCCGGTATATATATAACCATAGGGATTCTGAGCATGCCCATCAAGTGAGGGCTCACTCCTCTTACCCTAGATGAAGGTGTAAGGATTATATTTGTCACATTACCCAAATGATCATGCATCTTTCACTTTGTACTATATTTATGAAAAGGTAAGTGAACAGGAGGAAAGGGTTAGAAATAGCCTGGACTATGTGGTTAAGTTTGAAGCCATCCTGAACTATATAGTGAGTTTGTGGCTCGTCCAGAGGTACCACAATGCCTTAGAAAGAGACAAAAAAGAAGTTAAGAGAATAGTTCACCAAGGGTACAGGTCTGGTGAACACTTACCTTTTAAGTTAGGCAGAAATTCCCGGAGACTACATGGTAACGTGGTCCGCAATTTTTGCTCCACCAGAGAAACTTTAGTTAGTGGTGATGCACGCTGTGTTCTTTCATTAAGGGACATGTGGGGAGGGGGCTTCTCATCTCATTTCAATAAGCAGATCCTGAGTGTCCAAAAAAGTATGTGTATCATCTGCTCGACTGTCTTTGGCTACAGGGCTGAACTCTACTTCAAATTCAAGTGTGTTAGGATGAGACAGGTGAGACTATTTCCTTATTTTGTTAAGAGCTATCTCCAGAGCTGCATGACAACTGATGATAGCCTGAAAATTGGAATCTGGTTCTGGAGTGGCTTGCCTTTCTCCCATTTCACCTGGAAAAGCATCACTGTGCACATAACTACTTGGTTACAGTTTAAAATTGGTCTCTGAACTAGTAGAGCTATTAAGACTTAGGTGACCAACTTCTTCTGGAAGAGGTTCGTGTAATATGCCAATGCCACTTAGCGTCTGAAAAGAGCCCTGTAACAGAGTTCTCTGTGTGGAAGGCTCGTTGTAAGAAGCTTGTGAGTGGTCCAATATCCACACAGAGTCCTCTTCACTCCCACTGCCCACAGCAAGGGAGAATGGCTCCAGCTGTTCAGTTTCTGAAAGCTTGATGGTGGCACATTCTAAGTCTTGCTTAAAACCCATTCTCTTATTCATCAAGTCTGACTCATCTTCTGTTGGGGGTTCACTGATCTGACTTGTCAGCAAATGTTTCTGAGGCATGCTTCTGACCTCATCTGGGAACAGCTTTCTCTTCAGGCAAAGAAGACTGATCAACATTTGGGGAAAAAACAGCCATGCTAAATTCCCTCTGGTAATTCAGTACAGATGAAGACTCTGACGATACTTCTCCAGCTCTGGCATCTACTGGAATTGGAACTGAACTTCTGTGATCTTCAGTTTCAACAGCTTTCCTCCGTGAGCTCTGAATTTCGGTTACTGAGTGAGGTGGGGGAAAAACACAATTTACTACTTACAAATTTCACACAGACATGCAATTAAAAATACTTTATTCTAGTGCTGAAAATAAAGCTACTGTCTCAGTCAAAGGTCTGTACATAATGCCAACAGGATGACAAACCTGAGCATGAGAGAACGCCATCTCCAAATGACCAAACTCCAGTCAGTACACATCATAACTCTTGTTCCTGAAATGCATACACTTCTACAGAACCCATGCGATTACATACAGGGAAAATGTATCTTCTTGTTCATCTATGTCAGAAGCGGGCAGATTGTTATTTTATTTTGTTTTTGAAAAAGGACTGAATAGTACTATTTTAGGCTTTCTCCACCTCACAATTTCTCAAATCTTCCACTGTAGCATGGAATGGCTGTAAACAATGTGCCAACAAATGAGCAACGCAGTGTGTTCAATACAATTTTTTTTAAGAAAAACACTACAGGGACCTTATTTATTTCAGATTGTCCTCTGAAGAATACCAACCTAGGCTGACATCAATCAGCATACACATTTTTTTTTCACCACCCTGTCATTAAACAACTGTGTCAGAATCCAAGCCCAAGAATGGAAGGCTCTGTAATACAATGAGGACATAACAGAGATGAACACAGCTCAGCCGTCCTGGCCACATGCGGCAGTGCACCAGTCACGTCAGCCCTTGGAGGTGGAGGCGTGAGAATCTCCAGTTTGAGGCTGGCCTAGGCTACAAGTTAAACACTGCCTGAAACAAAATCAATAGCAACAGTGACAAAATGGAATCCTGATAGGAGCTGCAGAAGGAAAGGATTTAAAACTGAAATATGAGCTGGAGACATTTCAGCAGTTAACCGTGCTTATTGCTCTCACAGGACCAGAGGTTAGCTACCAGCACCCACAACAGACACTCATGAATGTCTTAACGCTTGTTCTGGGGGAGCTGACACCTGTTTCTGTCCTCCATGGGCTCCCTCACACACATGTTCACACTCACACAGTCTTCTTAAAAATGAAAGGCAGTACTGGAGAAGACACAGGAAGGCACAATTCTCAAACTTAGAAAATAATAAGCTTCTAGAACACACACATACACAAACCAAGTAGATAAAAACAAACCTACATTTAGGCATGGCCAAATAAACATATATAAGAAAGAAGTCTTATAAGCAACCATAAATTATAACTTAATTATGTACAAATGAATGGCAATGAGACTAATGGTTAATTAGTCTGAGATAAAACAGACTTTCCCATCAAAGTCCTAAAGAAAATCGGTCAACCCAGGACTCTAAATCCAGGCCAACCACTGTTCAGTACCGAACAAACACACAGGTTTTGTGGTTCACATCTGTAATCACAGCCTCAGATAGGCTGAAGCACTCATGTTTTACAAATGATAGGGAGGGTTCTATCTCCTTTCCTGACATTTTTATTGCCAAAACAGTAATTTTATACTCTATACATTTATACGCTATACATTTCACAATAAAATAACTGGAGAGCAAGCACGATGGCTCAGTAGGTAGCAGCACTTGACTTACACCAGTTAATCTGAGTTTGATCCTGGGATCCCACCTAGTAAAAAGAGAGAACCAGGTTGTCCTGCAACCTCCACACATGCACTGTTCTGTATGCATACACGAACACATAAACATCACACAAGTAAATGTAAAATACACTAACTACTATAAGCAATGAGAGACAAGACAAGTGCACTGGTGCACACTGTACTCCCAACGCT
>JAMJFZ010003605.1:0-104611 GCA_026225945.1 Cricetomys ansorgei
GAAATATTACATCAGGAAATGAGGTATATGAGATCCCACAACTCACTCTTAATTCGACTGTTAGATTGGTGTATACTAGTTTTATATTTAATTATGGGAGATGGGTTTTGAAGTAATTGATTTATGATAGATTTTTTTTTTCTAGTCTACATGATTGAGGCCCGGGGCCCTGGGAAATCATCATGATCAAATCTAGGCTCCAACATCACTGTCTGGTCTCCAACTCATAAAAGGTGGAAAAACCCAGAACCTCCAGGCTCTAAGAAAGGAGTTTGGAATACCAGCTTGATTTTACTTCCCCTGATGGTGCACATGGATGGCATATGCTAGGTAAAGACATAGGTATGAGATATTTCACAATTAAATATTTCTTCAAATAATATGAGATTATAAGTATACCCATATTCACTTAAGGGGAGATTGAAGCTTTGTGTCTGGATATGCAGTGAAGCTGTTGCCATAGTCAAGATGAGTTAACAATCACTGAATAAAAATTAAAATACTCCATTTATAGAGGATAGTATGCTCATGTAGTGAGACATACAGTTTTTAGTTAAAGTCATCACATCCAGTAGCCTTGGACGACCATTCATACTCATCACTAGTGGGGAATAGTAGCGTGACGACTAAAAACAAACAGACATGGGTGCTTCCAATCTGGGTAGAGGTACAGCCCATTTTGTCTCTAGTTATGAAAGGAATTCTTTCAAATGATAGTGGAACTGTGAATGACATATTTTGTAAGTACATGTTACTCCCTGTGCTCCAGCAGTATATTTTTTCAACTTCTGGAATAACCATTGCAACCTCAATAAAATGTAATTTTGAATTCATTAAATTGCTACAAATGAGCTCCCTTCTCATTTTAGGAAAATAGACTATTTTAAATTCACAGACACCTTGCAATTAGGACACAATTTTTTTTCCCAATATGAACTGTGGAGCAGGGGTGTAAAGATTTAGTAGTCCCATATCTACTAAATTAGGAACCTGTTCCTAAATTTCCTCGTGTTAACAAATATTGTATAAATAGTGCTATGTCCTATATTAATTGAGAAAATATTTTCAAATATGACTATAGCAATGCTAGATATTTATAGAAGAAGCACATCATCTGGACAAAATGTATGTTGTCCAGTCCAGGACTGGAATATTTGGGATACAAGCCTGTGCAGAGTTACTGAGATAAGCAATTCTGCAGCTGTAGCTAGATATGCCAATCTTCTGCTGAACAACATGTGTTCAAATTACAACCCACTTACATAATGACTTATTAATTGCCTATTCACACACTGGGCAAGAGTCAGTCCCATGCAAAAAAGGATATGAACATGAGGCTCTCTCTCAGCTCTCAAGGACTTCAATGTGGTTAAGAGTGACAGTGTGATTTTTGTTGTTGGATACATTGGGAAAGTCCTTGCTCACTTTAATTTTATTATGTATCCAATTCCCGGCACCAGATTTGACACCAAGTGGACCTAGTCCCATCCTCTGTGTCTTCATCTCTGTGAGACAAAAGCACTGTCACTTGCTAGGGAAGTCAGAATATTAACAACTATTCAAACAGGTATCAGCAAAATCAAGGTGAAATGGTTAAACTCTGATTTCCTGTACATATTTCCTGTACTTGGGAGAGTAAGGCACAGATGCAGACAGTGAGCCTGCCTCCTGATTCAGGATATGTCTCCAGTTAGTTTTCAAGAGTTAATGGTGAAATATTACTTTTACTACATAGTGGAGACATGTATTGTACAGGAATGTTTTGTGTTTTAGGATTCAAGTCTGTCATCACTTGTCAAGACTTAATGCTGAGGAATTGTGCACAATAATAGTAAAGGCAGAAAAGTGGCCTTTATGGAGATTACCAAACTGATAAAAAGGTGCAGCCCATTTAGTCTGTGGGTATGAAATTACTTCCATCTTCATGTGGAGTCAGAACTCCAAGTAAAACATGCTGGGATCAAGGTGTTGTATATGCACCTCTGTGTATTTCCTCATTATGTACTGTAGTGAACATGGCTAATTCTGTTAAATCATAATTTTTAATTCATGAAAGTTAGTCCTGATACATTATCCTTTTTATTTAAAGAAGTAACTGCTCCACACAAAATGTCGAAAGTAGAACACATAGTTTTTTTTAAAACCAATCATAATATTTGAGTGAGATAATGATTTAATATTTGTTTATCTTGTTTAATGTTTAATATTTGATGTATCTTCCCTGAGAGCCAGGTATTTCTATATATTATCCTAATATATCTTTGAATTATGTTTTTCAAAATAGAGCTATGTATATTAGAAATTATCAAAAACCTCCAAAATGTCTTCTCTAATTTTTACTTTTATAATTTTTAGTTTTTTTTCAAGACAGGATTTCAGTGTTGTAACTCTGACTGTCCTGGATCTTACTCTGTTGCCCAGGCTTGCTTCAAACTCAGAGACCTGCCAACTTCTGCCTCCCTACTGCTGAGACATTAAAGGTATGTGCCACCATTACCTGGCTAATCTCTAATGTTTAAAAACTTTTAAAAGAAATACATTCTCTGGAGACATGCTTGTGGTCTGACCTCAGGCATCTAGGGACACAGGACTTCTGCTAAGTTACTGAGCTACACATGCCTTGCAGCTGTTCCCAACCCTAACTGGTTCCCAGTGATTTGCATGTACTCACTGCACATCTTTGGGGATTTCTTCATATATCAGTCACACTCTGTGCAGTTGTCACTAGTACTCAGGATTCAGCATGAACAAGAAGACTCCTGCTCAGTTCCTTGGGCTCCTGCTGCATGGCTTCCAGGTAAAAGAAAATGAGTAAAATGAAAATTTCACTGTTACACTGTAATTAGTATTCATAGAAATTTGAAAGTTATCCTCTGTCATCATGTTCAATTATATGCATATTATTTTGTCTGTACTCTTAGGTACCAGATGTGACATTCAGTTGGCACAGTCTCCATCCTCCCTGTCTGCATCACTGGGAGACAGAATCACCATCACTTGCCAGGCAAGGCAGAGTACTGACAATAATTTAAACTGGTATCAGCAGAAACAACGGACAGCTCCTAAGTGCCTGCTTTATGCTGCAACTCACTTGGAAGATGGGGTCCCATCAAGGTTCACTGGTAGTAGGTCTGGGACAGATTTCACTCTCACCATCAGCAGTCTGGACCCTGAAGATATTGTAATTTATTACTGTTACCATTACAGTAATCTTCCTCCCACAGTGATAAAAGTCATAGCGTAAACTTCCAGATAAGCAGAAGAGTGAAGCTGTGCTACGATATCTGCTCCTTTTCATGAGTCACCCACTGAAACTTTTTCTCACATATCGCAGGACATTTAGCAAAGTTCATGGAGAGTTATGTGTTTTGGTAGGAGAAGCTAAGCGGTGCTCACATTACCCTACCTTTTATTCCCTTCCTCTCTAGCACTCCAGAGTACTGATGTCTTTTCAGACTTAACAGGACAGAGTCCTTCCCTGTGAGGAGTCTGAGATGTATCATGAGTTGAGACTCTTTCAGATAAGTGGAAGCAATTGTGGACAGTTCCAAGCATACATTCCTTAAATATAGAAAATTAGCTTTTAATTACCAGCAATTACAAGGCAGAAAAATATCTCTGAGAGAAACTGGCAGTGGAAAGATTTCCTGGTTTTGTCACAAAAGCTACTGCACATGTGTCAGAGAATGGGAAGTTTCTCCCTGTTGCTTGTAGCCATCCATTGGACCCTTCATGTGGGTGGGGGTTATAGTTGGTGTAGAATCAGGACACAGACTTTGAGAGTCAGGTGAATGGTAAAAGGCAGACTTAGTTTATTACTGGAGGTAGGCCTCTTATACCCTCCATGTGGCCCAGCATCCCATTGGCTGCTAGACTGCAGCTGCTGTTCCCTGGACCTGTCTAGGTATTTGTGTCTCTGGGCATGCCTGGGCAGGTCCAACTCTGTGTATGCCCATGCACATTTTAGGCCTTGTACTGTTCAGTGGCAAGTCCAGTTTTCTCCTACACACTAAAGAGGGAGCATTTCCACATATGCTCTACTACCATGTAGGGTCACTCTCTTTACTCTTTTGCTACTTCATATCTCACTGAATTCATTTTGTCTCTCCACTCTATACAGTAGATGTCATCCATACAGTATTTCTCCCAATGCCCAGTCTTCCTCTGCACAGCCAGCACAGCTTGGGTACTGAATACTGAAGAGGGGCAGCAAGGGAATGATAAAAGGACAGACAAACAGACAAAGGCAGAGTAAAGCTGAGGTCAGGTGGAATTCTGCTACCCTCTGCAACCTAGAACCCCAGTGAGATCATTAGGTATCATAGAGAAGGTAGAGAGATCTGGTGTCCATAGGAAGTCTCTCTAGACCAGCAACTTTAGCTATGAACATTCAGGAGGAAGTCTCTTTACACACTGATCAATTGCTCACAAACACTTGGACTCCCAAGGCGAACTTTGTCACTGCTCATGAGGGTGGTCCATATCAGGAAGTTTACCAATGTTCCATGAAACCAAACCCTCCTTGTCTTCAACACGGCCATGCTCATGTCAAAAATATACATTCACTTAGAACTTCACTCCCTCAGGGCTTCCTCTGCATTATATCAGTGTGTTTTATCTTTGTGAACTATTGGGGGGGGGACACAATGTTAACTAGTCATTAAAACCAGCTTTTTATTAGGAACTATAAGACATGGGCCGCAGAGGATGCACAACCTTGTTGAACAGCATATGCTCTAGCACTGCAGAGTGCTTGATGAGAGCACAAGTTCTGAGGAGAAGGTATTATGGTCAGCAGGTAGAGTCAGGAACAGCCTCATAAGAGACCATGAGCCATTTGGACAGGACATTCCCCATGGCCACAGAGCTAAGTAGCTTATATTTTTTCAGGCATAACAACAGAAAATTCCTGATGATGACTCTCTCAGAGGAAAGAAGATCATTAAACAGAGCAGGAAAAAGACCAGTTATTGAAGACAGTAAGTTGATCCTTGAGTAAGCACTTGTTGCTGGTCCCTTCTGGGGAGATTTTAGAACTGTTTCACAGATGTTACTTGTTCATATACTTTTATCCCTATCAAAATATAAAAGTATAATTTTAGCTTATCAATGACTAACTTTATCTATTATTATCATTCTTCCACATTTCCACACCACTGATCGGTGTTATAGACAGATAACCACAGCACAGAATACTGTGATATGGATCAAAGAATTTTCTCTAGCTTCAATAATATTCACATGATGAAATGAAGGTAACTTCTAAAACATCTTCCAGTTTCTGGAAATATCATTGTGAAAGATAGTCAAGTATGAAAGCTTAGCAAGAAATAAATGTCAGAAAACATGAGAAAACAAAAATTATCCACTCTCAGCACAACAGAACAACTCTGTCCTCTGAGTCCTAGAGAATAATAAAACTTTTTGCAGAAAACCACACAATGTTTTGGTTTGGGACAGAACATTGGGTCCAGAGGCTGGTACTCTGTGGGTTCCTGAGTTGAGACTACACTGCAACTGTGCCCACCTCATGATTTGCATGTAACAGGAGACAGCACTCTGTTCTGAGGACTTCTTCATAGGCTAGTGAGACTCTGTGCAAGAGTCAGTCCCAATCAAGACACAGCACAGACATGAAGTCTCCTGCTCATCTCCTGTTGTTGCTTCTGCTCTGGATCCCAGGTATGGGGAATAAGCGTGCACATCTCAGTGTGGTTAGTACTGACTGGCTTTTCGGGAAATCCCCATGAATTTTTTTGAAGGCAACATTATATAACTTTTGTTTTTCCTTCAATGCCAGGTACCAGATGTGACATCGAGATGACCCAGTCTCCATTTCAGGCTGGATCACTAGGAGACACAGTTAAGATCAAGTGTCAAGCCAGTCAGAACATTTACAGTGAATTTCACTGGTATCAGCAAAAACCAGGGAAATCTCCTAAGCTCCTGATCTATTATGCATCTAATTTGGCAGATGGAGTCCCTTTGAGGTTCAATGGCCGTGGGTCTGGGAGAGATTTTACCCTCACCATCAGAAGTTTGGAACCAGAAGACATTGCAGATTATTACTGTCAACAGAGCTTTGATTACCCACCCACAGTGGAACAACTCATAACATAAACCATTCAACAAAGCAGAAGTGGGAGCCTGGGCTGTTGCTGCTGCTCCTCCTGGTATCTCCATCTACTGAGATCATTATTCAGAACTTTGGAGTTCCCTGAGTCATTTTGAAAGAGTGGCTATGAAGGTTCCTACTACTTCACATCCCTACAGCAAATATATGACATAGGACACTGCTGACTTAGTAAATTAAAGTTCAGTACCCATGATGCTTGTAGACTGTGGCTTCTATTTATATTCACACAGGAAAAAAAATTGAATGGAGGTTTGAAAAATTAAAAAAGAAGAAAAGGAAAGAAATGAGAATGATGCTTCCTTAAAAATCTTCTTTATTGCCACATATACACTTCCTGTGCTAGGAAATTTGTGAGCGACTAGACCTTATACACATAGCTGATAGGCAGAAAGAAAGATCAGCTACAAATTGACAATAAAAATGGCAATCTTCCAGAAAATAAAGATGATAATCTTTATTTTCACATATTCTCACATGTCTGGTCTGATTAGAGGCAAGGGCCCAAAGGGTTTTTTCTTCTGGCAGCAAGACTCCCTGAATGTCCCTCACTTTCAAGGCAGGATCAAGACATAATTAGCTTCAATGCTGTTGACCTATCAGCATCTCTGTATTTCTTCAAACTGATCAACTCTATATTATGGAAGAAAGCATTGCAATGTTTCTTAAAATTCCCAGTTCTCAAGGCTCTCTAAGTCCTCTGTGCTATGCAGAGGTCTTCCCCTCTCTGTGCCTGGTGTGTGCATTTTGCCCTCAGTGAAATCTTTATTTACCAATCTGTTGCTGTGTTTGAGATGGTTCATGCTCCTACTTGTTTCTTTTTAGGTTTTTCATGCCCTTTAGTTCTTTAACTGGCAGAGAAAATGATCTCTATCAAGAGCCCTGAACAATAATCCATGCACGGGAACTGGTCACATTTTGGGGCTTGAATCAGAGATTGGGTTATATCCCCAAATTTTGAAACTATCACCACAAAGAAACAATGAAAAAGTCAAAATGTTTATTTTGTTACCTACACAACTTATGAAATTTTATAACAGAAAGTGCAAATACTAATAAGTGAGTAATTATCTGGTTCTTCACCAGTGGCCAGTATGTACATACCACTCAAGCTGTAAACTCTCCAGCTATTTAGCTTGTATACTTGGCTGAGAAAGCAAAATCTTACTGTGCTGATGGGTCAGCTTCCTGGAGCAACTCTCTGCATATACTCAGTATTCACAATATGCCCCACATTTCTCTTGATGGAATAGCACTGGGTTTTTCCTCATTTGAATTCCAAATGTCACAGAGGCCTCTCATTGACACCTTGTTAGAAATTCAAATTGGACAAAGGGTAAATGAAACAAGTGCTTCTAGAATTAGTATCCTCATAGAAATTAATGTTCCTTTGTGATTACCCTGTCCCAACACAGATTTTGCCTGTTATATGATGAGACTAGAATACAGTTGTAATGGTTATACTTCATTGTTAACCTGATTACACCTGGTATTAATTTGAACCCAACCTGCTTTGTACAACTATGAGGGATTTTTCTTGAATGGATCATTTGAGCTATGAAGACCCACCTTCAATCTGGGTGACACCTTCTAGTGGCCTATAGGTGGATGGAAGATGGGAGAAGAAAGCTCTTGCTATGTGCCTGCTTGCTCTCATTCTTGCTGGCAGACCACTACTTCATTAGTATTAGAGGCTATTTCATAGGAATTCTGATATATATTGAAGATAAGTTGAGAAATTCAGGATCATTGTTCAAAAAGACATATATTAGATTTTTGGATTTACTGTCAGAAGAGAGCTATGATTGGACTAGCTGGACAACAGCCTGTAAGCCACTATAATAAATATCACTTATAAACAAATAAATAAATATGTAAAATATATGTTATATATATATATATATACATGTATATATATATAACTTCTATTGATTCCGTTTCTCTTGAGAACATTGATTAACACAGATTTGGGTCCCAGGAGTTGTTCTACAGTAACAGAAGTATAAAATAATGGCATTCCAAATTTTATGGATCACTCTGACATCATAAAAAGAAAATTTCATTGATATATAGTAAATAAAATAATCAGAATTTATTATCAGCACATGCTCCCACGCTGATCCCAGAAGCTATCTCCAACTGACCACCACTTGAAAAAAAATAGTTTTCTCCTGTGAAATCCCACTGGGTATATAAATCACACTTAAAAGCAGGCCCCATGCCTAGTAGTAGATGCTGAATGCAAAATAAACTGCATGATATTTTTGTAGATGTTTTTGGTCTTATGTATATTTTGGACATTCATTACTGCAGTGACATTTTGCTTTTATATTATGAATTTCATTTTTGTGTGTTACTGTGTGTCTGTGTATGTTTGTTTGTATGTGTGTGTTTCTCTTACATTTTTTTCTCCCTTTTCTAAAAATATAGTTATTTTTAAAAAATTTTATTTACTCGTTTCCTTAGAAGAAAAAGACGGCATGATTTTGGATGGGTGAGAAGGTGTGGAGGATTTAGTAGGAGATAAGAAATGGAAGCCATGATCATAATATATTTTATGAAAATCTTTATTTTCAATAAAAAAGAAACAGCTCTCTCTTCATCACACTCTTCAGAGTCTGTTCCAATTAGCAGCATTGAATGAAGGCAATTCGATATCTTCTGGGATCTCTTAAACAGGTATACCACAGTAATGATGAATACAAGTATCTGCAATGTTCTTTTTCCTAACCTAGTGAATTAACATCTAATAAAGTATCATATCAAAACAATTTTCCAAGAAGGGAACACAGTCAAACACACTACATTTCTAATAGCCCATCTGAAGCACCCTGTGATCAGGAATACTATCTATACATACCACATAGATTCATGCTTACATTTCTATCATATATGTAATCAAATGTTTTATAAAGGCTATAAAAACAATTATTTGTGCCTCTATGTATATTTCTTTGTGTTTATGTTACGTGTGTGTGTGTGTGTGTGTGTGTGTGTGTGTGTGTGTTACTGCACAGTCCAGAAGAGGGAATTAGATCATTTGGAGCTGGAGTAATTGATGGTTTTAAGGCTCCAGATATGGGTGCTGGGAAATAAACTTGGGCCCTCTGCAAGTGCATCATGTGCCAGTAATTGCTGAGACATCTAAATCATATATTATTTAAGGGAAAATTCAGATAGAATGAGCAATGTTTCAAAGATGGTATCTTTGTACTTATCCAGGATAGCCTATAACTTGCTTTATAGCCCAACCTCATCTTGAATTCAGAAATTTCACCTTTTATCTGCTGAAGTTCCAAATGTATACCATCATATGTAGCTTGACAAGGAATAATATTATGTAAACATTTTATCTGAAATGTTTAAAATGTTTCTATGTTCATTATTTCTTGTCAAAAATAGTGGGTAGCCATAATTACTCATCCAGGGAATAAATAAAGAGTCAATGTTCTAGAACAGCAGAACTGAATTCAACCTTGTACTGTGTCAGGATAGTTTGTATCTAAGACTGACTTTGCCTGGGCAACCATCCACTGAGTTGTCCATGGAAGAGGGTGCTTTGTCCCAGGATTTCAATGTCATTAGCTTCCAAATTCTTAGCTCCAAATCAGGCAGTAAATTAACCAGTGGTGTTTTCATCAGCCCAGGGAATCTAACACACAAAGTCAAATGGAGGAAACTTGATTTGGGGAAAAGCAGTAACTAAAACTGTCAGGAATTTTCCATTATATATAAAAGACCATGGAATTTTTATCTTCTTCATCTCCAACATCTACTCTTCATAAGGCAATAATATCCAACATAGTGATCTAATGGTCTCTGTAAAATTACTTGATTCAGGATGACTCTGACCCCTTCTGGAGAGCTTTTAACATGTTTGTTATGTCAGCAAGACCATCTTAACCCAGTTTGAATAATACTAATTTCTATATTACTCTAGAATATGGATTACCGTAATAAAAACTCCGGGTTGTTTGTCTTCTGCTGTGACTTTGTGAATAAATCCAGTTTTTCTTATTCCCCATATTTTTCCCAAATTTAGAGCCCCCTTTCAGCTTCCCATAGTTGTAGGATGAAGCATATTTAATTTTTGCTGGGTATCTTTACTTTGAGTTGAAAGATTCTCTGATCCCAAGCTTAAATTAATGTCCAATAGGACTTATACAGAGAAAATTCTGGGTATCTCTTTGTATCTCTCACCCCTGTTTAGCCTGGAAACTGGAACCCAGATGTCTGGGACACTGTTCATTGTCCTCAGTGTAAGAATGGCAATGGAGACGGGAGACAATTAACAAATTTTTCCTGATTTTTTCCCTCTGCCTTTCTTCTTTTCCTGCCTCCACACTTGCTTTCTTCCAGAAGTTCCGGGAAATACAAATGTGATATATATATATGATATTAGCCATTAAGTAAACGATAGCCAACTATAACCATGAAACCAGAGAGGTTAGGAGACAAGGAGGGTTCGTGGTGGGGGATGTAATGATGTCCACTGAAGGGGAACTAAAATAGAAATATGGCTGAACTGGGGTTGTGTGTGATTTGGAGTAGGGGATCCAAGTTGTGAAGAGATGAAGTGGAAGGAGATGTTGCAGGGAGAAGTGTGTAGAACTGGGGGACATTTAGAGAGTGGTGTGCAAACCTAATGCAATTGAAACTTACCAGCATCTCTAAATGTTCAAATGAGGACTCCTAGCATTGGGCGCTACATAATCTCAAAGGGCCATCTCTTGTAGCCAGGGGAAGTTTCCAGTGACTGGACTTGGTTACATTCAATTGAATTGTTGTTGAAGTGGGTCCCATAGAAATTCTCAAATAATCCAGGCTGTTACTAAATCAAGTTTGCGCTCCACAAACTTACAGTGAGGCTCCATTGTCAAAGACAACATCCAGACAACTCATTGAACATGGAGAATTCGAGCTGGTGCCTATAGGGAGCCTCCATCCCTACAGTCTAGTCTCTTTAGTGTAGGAGAGTACTTTGCAGGATACGGAAAGAGAAATTTGAATACAAACCCAGCCTCAAACCCTTTGTCCTACAGCATTTCCTGCCTATAATATATGCTAGGGCAGTAATGGCACAGATCTTGTGGGAGCAGCTAGCCATTGCCTTATTTGACCTATGGACCATGCCTAGAGAAGTAATTCATAAGTGACACTGCTTGAGTAAACAAGAACCCGAGATTAGATAATCCAGAGACAATGGGTAAAACCAAACACTGCTTTATTAAAAAAAATTCCTAATAATATTCTACTATACTTATAGAACATTGCCTTATCTAGTCATCCTCAGAGAGGTAAGAGATACAGACACCACAACTCAGCATTATGAGGGTAGAGGGTCTAAAGTAAAGGTCTTCATAAATACCCTCTGAGCTCAAGAATCCCATGAAAGTGAATGCAGAAAAATTGTAGGAGGCAGAGAAGATAGAAGACATCAGGAAAACAAGGCCCTCTTAATCAAATAAGCAAACCTCACATGAGCTCATAAAAAGAGAATCAGTAAGCACATGACCTAGAGTTCTGCAATGAGTCCTCTGCATATATATTATAGCTATTAGCTTAATGTTTTTATGGGAATATTGACTGTGAGAACAAGTGGGTCTCTGACTCTCGTAGCTGCTCTTGGGACTCTTCTCCTGCTGTTGGGATGCCATGTTCAACTTCAAAATGATAGTTTTTGCTTTATCTTATTTTATTTCATTTTATCATGTTTGGTTGCTGTCTTGTAGCAACCTGTTTTTTCTAATGAGAAGCAGAAAGTGAGTGATCCACTGGGTGGGGGAGGTGGGAAGGAACTGCGAAGTGCAGAGGGCGAGAAATTATAATCGGGATATGCTGTAGGAGAAAAGAATCTGTCTTCAATAAAAGAAAAAAATGATGTTTTGTTTCATATATTGAAACTGTACTCTCAACAACAACAACAAGTTCACTATGGATTGAAAATGTTAATATTATTGTGATTTCAAAGTGTTTCTAAAATTCTCATATTCTTTACAATGGAGCATACAGCACTTCTTTTTGTCTTACTGGTTGTTTGTTGATTTATACTCATATTTTTGAGAGAAGAGAATAGGAAAAAGGAGATGGGAGGGGAACATAAAGTTGTGTAGGCAGGGAAGTGGGAAGGATCTAAAAAGAGTTGGAGGAAGGTAAACATGACTAAAATATATTGTATAAAATTATTTTTTTACAAATATGGTGATGATTCAACAGGATAGTCACAGAAACTGGTTCTACTAACCCCAACTACCACTGAGACAATCAGGTTGCTCTCTGAACTCAGTTTTTATTGAGTTTCCTTGAATGTTGAGTCAATAGCCAGTGGTCCTGGCTACTCAAGGGATCTTTAAAGGAAGCTTGTCAGTGTCTTAAGAAGCTACCTCTGGTCCAGCTCTCAGAGATGAAGTCAGCTGCCCTCCTGTTATGGGTGGTGCTGCACTGGATACCAAGTGAGAGGGTGTAGGGAAATGTTCGAGGAATGGTTGTTTCCCATGCCTCTAGCCTCTTGATCATTGGTATTAGATCATTTGTAATTTTTTTTTAAATTTTCCCCAGTTATGTCTGTTTTAAAATTGCTGAGTGATGCTTGGGACTCTTGTCACAGGTGTCACATGACTTATTCTGAGATAGTTTCAATACATCCACTACAGTAGTGTTTCTATGTTTATCATTCCAGGCTCCACTGCAGACACTGTTTGACCCAGTCTCCACCCTCCTTTTCTGTGTGTCTGGGACAAAATATCACCATTCTTTTTTTTTTGAGACAGAGTTTCTCTGTTGTAACTCTGGCTGTCTTGGAATTCACTCTGTAGATCAGGCTGGCTTTGAACTCACAGAATTCTGCCTGCCTCTTCCTCCTGAGTGCTGGGATCAAAGATGTGTGCCACTACTGCCCAGTCAACTTTCACCATACTTTTAAAAATCTTCATTTTAGTGCACAGTCAGAAGTCTAATGTAGTCATTTCTGTCTAGCAGTTTAGTGCACAGTTAGAAGTATAATGTAGTCATTTCTGTCTGACTTGAAATAAAGAGGATTGGAGGGGGCTAAATCTGTCATTTTGATCAAAGTACTACACTCTAGCAATTTTCAAAGGACAGCCTTCTTCAGAGCTTTTGGTATAGTTTAGTGCATGTACTATACATGAGCTGGGGTTGGATTATTTGGAATAGTACCTTTCTAATGAAGTCTCTTGTGCTTCTAGCCTCTGAGAGGAGGATGATCCTCACTGTGCCCAACTGAAATCCATTCTCCCTATTCACACTTGACAGCCTCTCTCTCTCTCTCTCTCTCTCTCTCTCTCTCTCTCACACACACACACACACACACAGTAGAACCTTTTACACTAATTGTGGATTTTTTGTGCAACTGACTTCCTGTAGCAATGTTTCCTTATTTTGAGTTAATGTCCAAGATATAGAGCCACTAATACAAATACAACTACACATATCTCTTCTCATTAAGTGATCAAAGTGGCTTGAATGGTTATAGAATAATCTAATACTATTATTCTTAAACACTTCAATATTTCAAACTTTTGATTCTTACTTTTTCTTTGAAGTAATATGAAGTTGGAAACACCTGAAGCATTATTTATTCACATATACAACACCTCAAAGAGAATAGGTCATGGAGATCTGACTGATCAGACCCTAAAATG
This sequence comes from Cricetomys ansorgei, assembly GCA_026225945.1. NCBI lineage: Eukaryota > Metazoa > Chordata > Mammalia > Rodentia > Nesomyidae > Cricetomys > Cricetomys ansorgei. The sequence goes on from JAMJFZ010003605.1 coordinate 13,795, forward strand.
CCTTCACATATGCTACAGACCTCTGGAGAAGCTTATGCTAACCTCAACTCCTAGTGAGTGAAACAAGAGCAGGTGTTACTTTTAGCACCAATCACAACGTATCTGAGCCGATTAACATGTTGATTCAATTGCCTTTGTCCAGGTTGTTCAATGCACATTTAAAGACAGGGGTCAGTGCCTTGAGAAGCAGCCTTAAATCCAGATCTGAGATGGGGTCATCTGATCTCCTGCTATAGATTTCTATAGCAGCTATAGAAGCACTGGCTTCTAGGTAAGAGGGTACAGAGAAGTTCTGGAGCATTGAATATGATTATAATTGTTTTCCATGGTTTTGAGGTATTGACAATTGAATTATGTCCTTTGACAATTCTTATGAGGTCAGATTCAATGATCCTATATTTTGGTGATTTTGGTATACCTTTGTTAGTTTTGTTTGTGCATTTTATCACTCCAGGATTTACTGGGGACATTATGCCTATCCAGTCTCCAGCTACCTTGGCTGTTTCTCTGGGACAGAAGGCCAGTATCTTCTGCAAATCAGTCAGAGCATTACTAGCATACTGGATGATGCTATTATTCACTGGTATCAACAGAAACCAGAACAACCTCCCAAACATCTGACTTATGCAGCATCCAGTCTAGCATTTGGGGTCTCTACCAGGTTCACTGGCAGTGAGGCTAATAATGATTTCAAACTCACCATTATCCTATGGAGGATCGATGATGCTGCAATTTATTATCATCAGCAGAATCTAGAGCTTCCTTCCACAGTGCTTTAGGTATAACAAAAACCTCCTGGGGTTGCTGCTCACTGACACAGCATCTCTTAGATGTTTCTTTCTTTACAGATACTTCAACCATAAGTCTATAGAATGCTTGACTGAAAAATGAGTGTGTTGGCTAAATTCATGCCATGCTGACACAGGATAAAGTAATCAGAGCAGAGGAAACTCCAATTGAGAAAATGCTTCTACAAGATTGGGATGTAGACAAGCCTGTAGACAATTTTTTTTTAATTAGTGATTTACGGAGGTCTCAGGCCATTGTGGTATGGGCTATCCCCGGGGTCATAGTGCTGTGTTCCATAAAAAGTAGGCTGAGCAAGCCATGGGGACCAAGCCAGTGAACAATTACGCATCCATGACCTCTGTATAAGCTCCTGCTTCCAGATTCCTGACCTGGTTCACTTCCTATCATGACTTCTTTCAGTGATGGTGTTGAAGAAGTTTATTTTTAGTGATATTTGAAATTGCTTTATGCACATTTGGGTGAGGAGCTGTGTAGGGCGTTCTGTATTGTCTGCAGGTGTTGGATTTCTGTGGGGGTTGTTTAATTGCTAACGACCTGCACACGGTATCAATAGAATATCTGAGGAGTTCTGAAAGAATAAATACACCTGAGCTCAGATACTCATACTATGAGTATGGCACTGGTCATTATGGTGGTTCCCTCTGCTGAGGTCTGGCAGAGTTTGCACCTATGAAATCACCTCCTTGTTGTATGTCAGCATACAACTACAAATGACACACGAATGTGGGGCATTGACATCACACCAGCCAATCCAACATGGAGACAAGTAAGAAGAAAAAGAAACTCTAGACCTCAAAGTCTGGTAAAGTATGCTCAGAGAAGCTAACCATAGGATGGAGTTTAAGGTATTTATTGAAGGCCTCTGAAGGAAGAGGAGAGAGAGGAAGGAAATAAGCCTCCATGAAGATAGATGGCTGTGAAATTAATAAATAAATAAGAAAGAAGCTCCAAGGTGAGAGCCTCAGAATGGATACCCCTAGAGATAATTCAGCTAGGAGCAGGCAAAATCAAGGTTGTTACTGCTTTTCCTGATCATGGAGACAACGATCCCTTCTGTCACTAGTGGTGGTAGTGTATTGTTTCAAATTAGGTTTTCTCACCTCTGTGTTATATGTGTGTGAAGCTCAAGATGTTGTGTTTGAGATCTATGGAAGGGGTTGTATGTTTCTCTTTAGTGGTATTTCATGAAAAAGAATGCCAAATCACCAGAATGTTTCAACTGGAGATTTTTCCCACTGTCCCAGGAGCCCCTGCTGTTGTGGAAATCACAGCTTAAGGCCCAAAGGCCTCTTAGTTTACCTGACCAGTTGTTTTTCCCTGCAAATTTGCCTACAAGTGGGCCTAATAAGACACATTTGCTATGGTGATGAGAAAACCACCCACGAGGAGACACTGCAGGCAAAGTGACCAATTAGTTTTCCAGCAAACTGGACTCTATCTTAAAATCTGGAAGGTGTTTTCCGAAGGGTCAGCATATAGAAACTGTCTTCCAGAACTGGCTGAGGTTGTATCTCATGTTGGCATCCAAACTTGGTAGTGTAAGAGTCACCCAGCTAATGCTGGTTTTGAAGGCATGAAGGGGTCTTTGGAGTGCAGCTGAGGCTTGGCACTATAAGAGCCCAGAAGAGGCTACTAGTGAAGCTTCAGCCTCATTGGCAATTGAAGTCCCAGATTGAAGAGGTCATGTAAAGAAGTTGAGGCTTGGCACTATGAAGAGGGCCTGAGAGGCTACTGCTGAAAATGCAGCCCAGTTGCAGTAAGGGATCCCAGCATTTTTCCAGATGTCAGTATCATTTAATAACCATCAAGAATAGCAGCAGCAGTCAAGTGAAGCTAGCTGGAGCCTGGAGGACAAATTGTGTGTGCTGCAGAAGGCAGAGCCGTAAAAGTGACATAAGCTGCTTGAAGGAGCCCATAATATCATGAGTGAATTCCAGATAAGTGGACATTGAATGTTTTTCTGCTATCCAAGACATTATGTGTGGGACTTCCATGAGGCTGAAGGGTGGGTTGAAGCAGCTAGGAAGCACCTGGCCCTCCAAGAAGGTGAGCAAGTTGGACGTTCAGCAGCTCCTTTTTTGTCCCTGGCAAGATCCCAGATAAATATTAAGTATTGTCTGTTTCACAGAAGCAAAAGGAAAATAACTTGGCATGTGCTTGTCTGCCCTATGGCTGCTAACCTCTGTCACTACGAGACCATGAGGCCAGGTGCCTGCCCCACACACAAATATCCAGAGTCCCCCTCCCACCTTTTGGGAAGAGATATACGCAGAGGAAGACCTGACATAAAAGAGAGTGCTACTTCCACCAGAAGGGTTCCTGGGACATTTTTATTTAATCTCCTTCTTTCATTCTTGGCGCCAGGGGTCACAGTCTATGACAGGTTCCAAGAAACCACATTCAATCTTCCTCCACTTTTTGGCCTCTCCCAGCGCTAATTTCCCACTCCTGGCCCTAGTGGGAAACTGAGTTGAGATTCAGCAAGCTGAGGCTTGGGATGAAGCAGCAGTGTAGGAGGGGAGCAAAGTGACAATTGTGAAAAGGTTGATAGATGTTGGGTTTCAGTTGGTCATGTGCATTAGAAGCCTCATAATTGTTCCTCTTGTAAATAATTCTTCTGGTGTAGTATTAAGTTGTATTATAGTGGTAAAGCAGGTTTTTTTTTATTAGCTTATATAGAAAAGGGGAAATGTTGTGGAAGTTTATCTTTAGTTGTGTTTAAAATAATTTTTTTTGTGCACTATTGGAAAAAGGAATGCCTAGGCCTTGGCATTTTGTATTGTCTGCATATCTTGGATTTCTGTGGTGGATGTTTATTTGCTTATGATCTCCACTTTAGGATGTCTGAATCAATAGAAACACCTAAATTGAGATGCGTGGGATTCCACTATGTTGTCTGGCACTGGTCAGGATGGTGGTTCCCTCTGCAGAGTTCTGGCAGGGTTTATAGTTATGAAATAAGCCTCTATGTCTTCCTGGTTGAGCCCACACAGTAGGCTAACTGCTACAGACTTCTTTAAGTGATGGACTATGTATGGGGAAACATAATCTAAATAAACCCTTTCCTTTCTAAGTTGCTTTGCCTGTGGAGCTTCATCATAGTAACCCTAACTAGGCAATAGTAACCCTAAATAAGAAAGAAATTTGTAATAGGAGAGTAAAATATTGCTGGGACAGACACTACCATCTTTTTGGAAAGATTGTATAAGTACTTTGGAAATTCTGGATAGAAAAGCCATCGAGTGTTGAGAGCTCAGTGCATGTTTCTGTAGGAGCTTAGAAGATAAACTTGTTGAAAGCAATGCAGACAGTAAAAGCCTGGGTTATGAAGTTCAGAGGGAATCAAAGACTTTACTGGGGCATTTCTGTGAAGAATCTGTGTTGTCTAGACAGGTGGAACTGAAGAGTCAGTTGTGACTAAGAAGAGACCAGAACAGGTAAAAAGTAAAACCTTTGTTTTGCTGGGACAATGCATGCTGGTCATCTGGAGCTGAGCAATCAGCTGTGATTAAGAAGAGGCCAGCATCATTGAGGTGAAAAGGACAATTAAGTAGTGTGCAGAAGAGGCCATGGCTGGTCATGTGTAAAAATCTCCCATGTGGTACTGGTTTTGAAAATTTAAAAGGGCCATGTATGATGTCATGTTGAGGTTTTGGCACTGTGAGTGGCCAGTAGAGGTTTTGGTGAAGGTTCAGCCGCAGTAACAGTGGAAGCCCTAGGATTGAAGTTGCAGGGAAAAATTAAGGCTTTGCACCATGATCCCAGCAGAGGTTATTGGTGAAAGTGAAGCCCAGTTGCAATACAAGTATCCATCATTTTTGAGATGCCACTACAATGAGCTGATCAGAAAGAACAGCAGCAGTGTTGGTGTGAAGCTGGCTTGAGCTTAGAACTAAGACACACTGTGTGTGCTACAGAAAGCAGAGCCTGAAAAGTGACCAAAGTCCTTTGGAGAAGCCCAGGCAATTATGTATGGATCCCTGATATTGGAAATTGTGTTGTTCACACTGTTGGAATATTGCTGTACTTTGTTCAGATTGTAACTGAGTCCTGGTTCTTACCTCTGAAAGTAAATAAGTATTAAGTTATTTTTTTCGTTTTATAAGAGCCTGCAGTTGAGAGATTTTGAATACAGGGTATATTATCACCCGATTGTTTATTTTTCACAACTTCTACTGGATTCATCTTCTCTAAATTTGAGAAAAGGTCTCACATTATATTACAAGCTGAAGTGCAATGAACTTTGTGTTCAAGACTGGCTTTGAACTTGAAGTATATATGCCTCTTCCTCCTGAGTGCTGAGATTCACGGTATGTGTCATCATGCCAAAGTCTTTCTCATTCTCCAAGGTTCTCACTACAGAAATGAATTAACTTTGGAAGCCTGAGTGTCAACAGCCAGGAACACTGAAAGTTTAGTTACCATGTACCCTCCTATATGCATCTGGGCATTCTGTATCCTCTGAAAACTTGCTGGAATTCTCAGCAAAATGATCTTTAGCAATACGAGACTCAACTCAAATGTTCATTTCTTCATTTTCAAATTTTCCAGTTACAGCTCACTGAACACAAGACTATGTTGTTGGATTAGTTTTCTATTGCTTCTCAATAAATTAACCCAAGTACAATGAATGAATGCCACTCATACTGAACAGTTTGTGTAGAGTGCTGCTGGAGTCTTTTCCCTGTGGTCTCATGTGCAGGAATGAAGGTATTGTCAAGGCTAAATTTCCTTCTTTAGGGAACTGACAAATCTGCTTCCAATGTCATTCCTGTTGCTGGCAGAATTATATATTCTGGTACTGTGTAATGAGGGTTCTAGCTTATTGTAGGCTACTGGCTAGAGACAATGCGAAAGTACTATAGGCGATGGGAAGCTCCCTGATGTATGAAATGCTCAGTAGTGAACCAAACAAGAAGGAATCCATAACAGATAGGTGTCAGTTTTGCTTTTTAAGGGCTTTGACATGATTAAATAAGGTGTCTCCAGGAGAGTATCCCAGGGTATTACTTCACAGAGCACATGATAAGGACCTTTACCATTTCCAAACAATGCCGTTAACTTTGCAGCACTTTCATGGACCAGAAGCAAGTGCCAGATCTGCTCACTGTAGTCAGTTTTAAGTGTTTAGGGCATGATGATGACCTGATTTGTGATTATAAATTCATACTATTTAGGGACTTGTTTTTGTCTGTTTTAATGATGCCTTCTGAAATGGTCTATATAGCAAGGACATTTTATCTGGAACTTTCTGTCTTTTCAGTCTGGTAACAGGATCACAGAGCCTTCTCACGGTGTTACATTCAATCAAATATTTCATGTTTCTCATGATTTCCCACAGTGAGCATGTAGCCAACATTTCTTTTAGGGTTGAGTTAAATATAAAAGGAATCAGCAGTCAAAGACATGGTATCTAAACGCCATTATTAGAAAAAATAAGAAAAACAACAGAGACTTAAAACTTATTATTAAGTACCATTGAAAAGCTGGATATGATGAGTCATAGCTTTAATCTGAGCACTTGTGCGGCAGAGGCAGAGGCAGGCAGATCCCTGTGAGTTCAAGGTAGTCTGAATTTCAGGATAGGCAGGAAGTCATGATGAGGCCAAAATAATCTGCTGAAGGATGTTACAGATCACCACAGGAGTCATTCGCTCATATTGTGTTTCAAGTGTGACAGGGTAAGACAGTTAAGAGGCTCCTCCATATTGTATTCTTGCTGAAGCCCTTTCAGATTTAACTAGAAAATAATATCCTTGATGGAAAATTCCTTGTAAATTACCCAACTCTATTGTAGTACCTGAGGAAAGGATGCCTCTGATAGCTTATCTCAGCTTCTGGTAAACTGTCTTCTTGTATAAATCTTTCATTGTAGCTTCTGAGTAAGATAAGAGGATATAAATTTTTACTTTAAAATCTTCTAGGTCTAAATGTTTGGGGCTATTCTTAGATCCTAGGTACCTGAAATAGGTGTAGGGGACTGGAATAAAGACTTTCAATAGCAATAAAATGTGTCTGAGTGGTGATCTCTGTTGTAGCATTAAAAAAAAACTATTTTAATTTGTAGCCACTTAATATGAGTAGATCTACCAGTTCTCAAAGTTCAAGGTCCTTTAACAACCTGATACAAGGAACTAAAGTGATGGCTCAGCTACTAAGAACATTAGCCAATGTTCTTTCAGCAGATCTTGGTTTACTTCCTAGTACGTATATAGCAATTAACAATCATCTGTAATTTCAGTTCCAGGGAATCCAATGCCCTCTTCTGGACTCTGTAGGGACTGAACAAACATGGTCTATAGACATAGGCAAACTTCTATATACATAAAGTAAATTAAATTGAAAAAAATTGTTAAAAACACAAAATATCATATGAAAAGCCCAACTACTAGATGAGAAGCCCCAGAAAATCAGTGTTTGCTGAGATCATTTTTTTTTTTTTCTGAAGAAGTCCTTCTGATGTTATTCAAACAAAAGTGGCCAGTTTTAAATGCATGTTTGTATGAACAGCACTATGTACAGTCAGTAGTAAACACGTGTGTTTTATTTGTATATGCATGTGTGTGTGTGTGTGTGTGTGTGTGTGTGTGTGAAGAGAGAGAGAGAGAGAAGAGAGAGAGAGAGAGAAAGAGAGAGAGAGAGAGAGAGAGAGAGAGAGAGAGAGAGAAAGAGAATGTGTGTGTGTAATAATAATTAAAGTAGAAAGCATGAGATTAAGAGTTAGCATAAAGAAAGAGAAAGAGAAGGAGGAAAAAGAGAAGGATAAGGGGAAGATGGAGAAGAAGTCATGAATTTCAGAGCAGATGACCAGAAGAGGAGCTGGATGTTGGACAGAAAGAGGTGGAAATGATATAAATGTAATCCTTGGGTCCTAGAAGCCTCTGTTGTGGAAGGTTCTCACAGGATCTCTGTATCCATCCTTGTGCCTCTGCTAACTGCTTCCACAGTGGTCAGACAGTCAACACTCAGTCTTGGGAAGACTCTGTAGCCTCCCTCCTAAAGTCTCCTTGTAGAGCTTGTGAGAGCTTGTAAAGCCAGTGAGAGCCTCCCCTACACTGATGAAAATTACATTTTTCCTAGTACCAGCACTATCTCCAGAAGACCTGCATAGCAAACAACCCTCTTATGTTGCCTCCAGCAGAGTTGTTGTGTTCCCAACATATTTCTGGGTTGTATCTGTGAAAGAATTCACCCTCAGATTGCAGACATTATGCTGAATTTTCTGTTGGTCTCTGCCATTATACCCACTCAGTCAGATTTTTCTTTTGGTCAATCTATCATTCCTCATGACACTATGGTCTCTCTCAAGTGGCCATTTTTCTCAGTATGTTGTAATATATGTAATTAGAGCCAAATCTCTTTTTGTGAGGTCATCAATACTCTGCTAGACTGAGTAATAATGTGTGTAGCAGGAAGCTACTGTGTAGCTCCATAAGCAGAAAAAGGAGAGAATCTGCCAGATGTCAGCAAAGGAAACCACTTGTCATGGCAAAGACCATACTAGACAGTGGAATTCCAATCATCTAATCACAGAACATTTTATTAATATGGAAGCTCCTTGGATGTTCTACTGATGACAAAACTGCCCTGTTATTCAAAGACTTATTTGCATAATGAAGGAAACCTGTAGCCTAGTATCATTCCACGATCCTTTAGCAGTCAATATGTCTCCATTATTTGGAGGCCCAAGAGGATACTACAACCCTTTAACAACTGAACTTTATCATGTTTATGGTGGGGGAACTCAAGGCCTAGGGAAAGTTGCCTCCTTGTTGCCAGAGACTGTGGGAGAGAAGGACTACAATTATTTCAATTTGCTCTTCCACAATGGCTCTGATGGCAGTGATCATGTGCAGATCATGGGAAAACAGCCATCTTATTCACAGATTTACATCAAGCCAACACCTGCAGATACTACAAACTGCTAAGGCTTAGGCAGCCCTTCCTCCTACTAGGAACAAATGATTATTTTAAACATAACTAGAAATAAACTCCAACATTTCCCCTTTCTGTCTATACCAATCAAAAAGCTTGCGGTATCTCTACAACACAGTATAACACTAGCAAATTTACTTACAAAAGGAAGAATTATGATGCTTGCTAGGATGCAGTGTTAAATAAAACTAAATATCTATCAAGCTTTTCACAATGTCCATCATGGTTGTATCTCATAATTTCTAAAGGAATATGTTGAGTTCAAACTCTGCAAAACATTCTAAAGATTTCTTCATAATGCAGAAACCATTAATTACTATCATCTGTGGGTTCATTTTAATTTTCTTTAGCAAGTGTATTCCCAGAATCACCCAGATGATTCTTGTCTTCAGGAAGGTTTCCCTCGTGGGGTGGAGCTCTCATCACCATAGCTGATACGTTTTGCCAGGACAGCCTCATCACTATAAGGATCACTTATCTTGCTCCAAAAACACACTCATTTAAAAACATCATGTAGGACATTTTGGCATTAACACATGTATAAAATATGCAGTTATTGGGGAGAAATAGCACAGGCTTTTTAAGCCTGTAAAGGCTGTGGCACACAGATCATAAGGTGTGCATTGCTCCAATATACGAAAAGCTTATTTTTCACTCCATGCTATCAGCAGATGAAAGGAATTTTCCAGTCTTCACAAGTTACTCTGGAGTAAATGATCAAACTATAGTTATTGGAGGATCTAATATCCCCTTTGCATGACATTTAAAAGGACCAAAACCAGTTCATAGTCATATTTGAGCTAAACCATTGTCATATCAATTCTGAGAATGAAAATTATTCCCTGGTGTAGCCATAAAAGCTCCAATAATGACTTTTACATATGAAACAATAAAATACCTTAGGATTTCTAGCCCTACCTTGCTGTCAATGTATCTAACTGAATACTTTGATGGAATACAATATTTAACAGCATGGTAGATTGAATTAATTCCATTAATCTCTTGTCCCTCAAATATCTGAAGCATGTAATACTTTACTTTAGCCAAATTTGGAAAGTTATACCCAAATACTGAGTCTCATTAGCCATAACTCTTTATAAACTATCCTTAGCATGGCAAGACACTATCATACTGTCTCTAGGACAGATGTGTTCACTTTATCTTGACTTTCCTCTGAAAAGGGGCATTCAGGTCCTGTATTGTCCAACTGAAAATTAACAATGCAATACAGTTTTACAAACATAACAGCATTATTTTTCTCTATGTCACCAGTTTATGCTTTTTCCTGGGACATTTTTAGGACATTTTCTCCTGAAGGATCTCATGTTTCTTTTGCCATGTGATCTCTGGAGACTCAAACATCATTTTCTTTAGAAAGCACAATATGAGCTCAATGCAGCTGTCACAAAGCAAAGTAAAAAGTTTAGCAAATATAAGGAGCTCACAACAACTTGTTGAGACAGTCTAGGGCAGAGGTATTCATTTGTACATCAATAATATCCTTGCCCTTGAGATTAGAACTTTGTTAATCCACACACTGGTTTTCTGTCGTATATGATGGTGTATTATTAATGTATGCGATGAGTTTTGAGTATGCTTCTCAGTTATTATTTAATGTTTATATCTGAGAGTATATAAAAAAAGTTTTTTTAGTGCAAAACAAAAGGGAAGTGCATATGGGCTAAATGTATATTGAATTTTAAGTAATAGTCTTAGATTAATGATAAACCATTACCAAAAGGTAAATAATTTGCTTTGGATAGAAAATTTCATGAGCTGCCTTGTAATAAGTAATGATGAAATATACATACATATATATATACATATATGTATATAGTATACATGTATATGTATATATATTTGAAAGACTGGTCTCCCTTCCCAGATTAGACTGGCCTAGAACTTTCTATGTAGCCCAGACTGGCTTCAAACTCATGATCATCTTTCTTCTGCCTCCCAAATTCTGGGATTTCAGGATTGAATCTCCACTCCTTGCCATGATATTTGACTTATTTATTTTTCTGTTTCTTCTACTTTGCAATAATACTGGTTTATGATTTATGTCTTAGAAACTTTCATAATTTACTAATCTGAATCTTGGAAGAGGCTGTGATTTCTTTTATTATTGATTTTCATTCATACTCAAATATTTGTCCCTTTGAATGGCAAAAATCTCTAAAGCTGTGGTCTATATATCTTTGTAAAGTTACTGCTAGATTTGGGATAGCTGTGTCTCCTTTTGGAGAGCTTTTACCTGTTTGCTATGTCAGCAAGACCATCATAACATAGCTTCAATATTGCTAAATTCTAGATTCCTCTGGATTATGTATTTCAGGAATAGAAACACTTGGTAGTTTTGGACTACAGCCTTGACTTCAAGAAGAATTTCAGTTTGTTTTATTCTCCTCTATTTCTGCATATATAGAACCCTCTTTCAGCTTCCTGGATTGTGGGAAAGGTACTTGTTAGTTTCTGATGGGTTTAATTTGAGATTAAAGATTTTCTGACCACAAGCTTAAATTAATGTCCCCAGGATTTCCACAGTGCAGATTCTGTGGCTTCTTCATTATATCTCTGCCACATGTTTTGCCTGGAAACTGGGAGCCCAAGTGTATGAAGCACTGTTTACACAATGTAAGAGTGGCTTTGGAGAAGGTTGGTAATGAACAAATGTAACCAAAATTTTCCTGCTATTTCCTTTCCTCTTTTCTTCCCTTCACCCTCCTCTCCTTTTTTTGCATGTTTTCTTACCGTGTGTGTTTTTTCTTTTGTTGTGATAGCTCTCATAACATTTCTGCAAAATTCACCTGATTATAATATGTCTTAGATTTTAATCTAGCTTCTATTGGATTATAGTATATTTCTTTTGCAAAGTTGTAAGCCAATCAGTGTAAGCATGATTGCTCATGTGCTCTGTGATGGTGTTTTTACCTCTTGTATTGACATAGAACGTCACATACACCCTGCCCAGGCATTTGCTTTTGTATTTGCTGAATGCTTTGCATGGGCTCCTCCAGTCCAGCCCAGATGCTCAGAATTTATACACCAGGACTTTGCAGTGAGAAGTGAACTGCATCAGACAGTGCAAGAGCAGCAAGATGGAGTCACACACCCAGGTCCTAATGACCCTGCTGCTCTGGGTGTCTGGTGAGATATTTAAAAGTATGAGAATTCTTTCAGAGTCACATCCCTGTACACAGAAATTTACAGTGTGTGCCAGGATATGATGTTTCTTATAATATTCTGATAATATAACATTGCAAAGACACTTAAATGACAAATTTCCACTATCATAATCTGTGTTTGTGTGTATATGCATGTTCAGTGTCTATTCCTGATTGCAGGTGCCTATGGGGGAAATTGTGATGACCCAGTCTCCATCCTTGCTGGCTGTGGTCCATAGGAGAGATGGTCTCTCTCAGTTGCAAGTCCAGCCAGAGTCTTTTAAACAACCAAAACCAGAATAACTACCTGGTCTTGGTACCAGCAGAAATGAGGACAGGCTCCTAAACTTCTGATCTACTATGCATCCACTCGGCACACTGGGGTCCCTGATATGTGCTTCATAGGCAGTGGATCTGGAACAGATTTCACTCTGACCATCAGCAGTGTCCCATGCTGAAGACCTAGCAGATTATTACTGCCAACAAGATTTTCTCTATTGTCCCACAATGCTTCAGCCTTGAACAAAAACCTCCTGTGAGAGTCTGCACCACACAGACCTGGACTTGCATACTTCCCTCTTTCTGCCTGAGAGTTTCTATGGCTTGAGTCATTGGTGCTAATCTCTGCAGAAAATTAATGAACAGATGGCCTTTTAGGTATTTTGAATTGGAAGGGACTTATCTCAAAAGGAAGTAAAACACTTGTGTCTTTTTTATTACTCCTGTAACAATTTCTCACAAATTCTGTGGTTTGAATATGGTGAATTCATTATTTTATAATTCTGGAAGGCAGAAGTCCTATGTGAGTCTGCCCTGGCTGAAGTCAAGAGGCTGGTAGGCTATAATCCCACTGTTGGCTCTGGAACAGGAACAGGTATTTTCCTTTTTCCCAGCATTTATTATTCTCTCTCACTCTTATATCTTATACAATTCTCATATGAATAGTTCCTCTCAAGCTTGGGTCTTTTACCTCTTTCTACAGTAGGAACATGGATTATGTCAGGTATATCTGAAGAAGGCATCGGTTTGAGTGGACTGTGCTATGTGTGTTAACTTTCTCTTTACTGTGACAAAGCATCTAAGGATAGTAACTTTAAAATTGGAACATTTAATTTATATCACAGTTTCAGTCCAATGTACTTTAGCTTCACTGCTATAGACTGAGAAACTGAGGTTGAAAATCATGGAGGACATGTATGGCAGGTGAGGGCTGTTCACCTCATGGCAGCTAGGATGCTGAGAAAGATGTGAAGGGGCCAGGAACCAGTTCTACTTCTAAAGCATGCCTTCTGTGACCTCACACTAGCCCCCAGGTTTTCTTTCTATCACCTGCCAGTAACATCATTACATTGATGAATTCAGTCATCACTTCTCAATTCAATTACCTGGCAACCATTCATTCTAACAGCTGGGGACAAAACTTTCTTCACATGAGCCTTTGGGCAGACAATTTCTAAGAATATCATAACAGCAAGAAAAGTGTATTGAGATGACACCAGAACTGAATCTATATTTGCATTTATGTAAAACTGAACAACATGAGCATCATTACAGAAGTTTGTTTTTAGTTGTGTTTAAAATAATTATTTTTGTGTACTGTTGAAAAAAGGGATGCATAGGCCTCAGCCTTTTGTATTGTCTGCAGGTGTTGGATTTCTGTGAGATTTGTTTTCATTTCTAATGATCTCCATGTGCCATCAGTAGAATAACTGAGGATTTCTGCATCAATAAAACACTGAGCTCAGGACTGTGGTTTTCTCTGCTGAGGTCTGATAGAGTTAGCTGATATTAATATGCTTCCTTGTCCCTGTTGGTGAGACACAGCAGCATACTACCTCAAACATCCAATGAAAATGAGAAAAAATAGAATAATGTAAGTGTGTGTCAATTTCCTGCATGAAAGCAAACATCTGTACTGGGCTCCTGAAACATCTGGCACCTTCATCCAAAGTGACAGACAGCAGTGGAGTTCAGATCTCTCTCTCTCTCTCTCTCTCTCTCTCTCTCTATATATATATATATATATATATATATTATATATGTGTGTGGTGTGTGTTTGTTGTGTATATGTGTGTGTGTGTGTGTGTGTGTTTTTCTTTATGTTTGTGGCTTGGATTTTTTATTCTCTGGATGTTCATGGCTGTGCTTAACCTCTTGGAGGTGTTCTTCTGGTACCCTCTGTATTGCTGGCTTTGTAGATAAATATTGCTTAAATTTGGCTTTCTTGTGGAATATTTTATTTATGTATCTTTAGCGACTGAAAGTTTTGCTGTGTATAGTATTCTGGGCTGGTCTCTATTGGTCTCTTAGAGTCTGAAGAATATCTGTCCAGGATGTGTCTAGCCTTTGAGAGTCTCCATTGATGGGTGTAATTGTAGTATATGTGCTTTTATATGTTACTTGCTCATTTCCTTTGCAATTTTTTAATATTATGTAATTGTTTTGTACATTTAGTATTTATTGTATTATTATGTACTGAAGGGACTTTCTTCTCTGGTCCAATCTATTTGTGTGTCTCTATGCTTCTTATTACATTTACAGTCATCTCCTTATTTATGCTAGGACATTTTTTTCTTTCGTTTTTTTTTTTTTGTTGTTTTTTGAGACAGTTTCTCTGTTGTAACTTGGGCTGTCCTATAACTCACTCTGTAGACAAGGCTGGCCTTGAAGTCACAGAGATCTGCTTGCATCTGCCTCCCCAGTGCTAGAATTAATGATGTGTGCCATCACAGCCATCTGGAAACTTTTTTTCTATGATTTTGTTGAAAACATTTTCTGAGACTTTGATCTGTATTTCTACTCCATCTTCTATTTCTCTAATTCTTAAATTTTATCTTTTCATAGTGTCCCAGATTTCTTGGATGTTTTGTGCTAGAAAATTTTTAATTTACCATTTTCTTTGATGTATCATTTTTTCTATTAGATATTCAATGCCTGAGAGTTTTTATTCCATCTTTTGTATTGTGTTGGTGAAGCTTGCCTCCGTAGTTCCTGCTCCAAATTGCCCATTTTTTATCTCTAGCATTTCCTCACTTTGTGTTTTATTCATCCATTCTACTTCTATCTTCAGGTCTCTCAAGTTATTTTCTGGGACTGTGTGTTTGTGTTTTCCTGCATTTCTTTAAGGATTTATTCATGTACTCTTTAAGGGCCTCTGTCACCTTCATACATGCTGCTTTTAGGGTTTTTTTTGCTTCATCTATGTTGGAATATTCACTGATTGCTGTGGAAATATTGTTGGGTTTCAGTGGAGACACATTATCCTGACTGCTATTGATTGCATTTTTCCCTTGACATCTAGGCATCAGATTGGGATGATTATATCTGGATGATTATATCTGATTTTGTCTCGGTTGGGTGGGTGATTTTTTTTTATTTTGGTCTTGGTTTTTCTACTTCCTGTTTGGAAATTTCAGGAGTGTGTCATCTGTGTGCTGCTTGGTATAAAAGTTTATTGTAGACCTGTTTTCCTGGCCTACTCAGATGGTATGCACCCAGTGTATGCCTGCTGCTGTTGGAGGCTGGTTTACTGGGGGAAATTGAGAGAGAAGATGAAAGGAGAAGATCATTGTGATCTTTTGATGATGGGGGGCAGCCAGAGGACAGGGAGACACAGCAGGAGTTCTGCTAAAGAGCTGGAGAATTCATCTGGAAAGACTGGATGTGGAGGAATAGAAGGAGTGGTGTGGATTCACCTTCAACCTATATGTTGCCCTAGCAGAAGTGGCCCTTGTCTTAGCAGAGCATGCATCCTTAGGTTGGGGTCTGGGACAAGCAACAAGTCAGGGGAGAGAGATTGGAAGGGGAAGATTTGTGAGATACACAGGAGAGGGGAACAGGTCCCTACGGACTGCTGTCACAGGTATTCTGCTGCAGAGCTTGGGATGATGAAACTGGGGGATTGAATCACTGGGAACAGAATAAGAAGAGAAGATCTGCAGGCATACACTCTGGGTTTCTGGTAGGCCCAGTTGGGTTTAATCTAGAGACTTTATTTCCATTTCCATGTCCTGAATTGCTTTCATCCTTTCACTCAACTGTATGTTTGCACTCTCTGAGTTTTCATGAAGGCATTTATTCACATCCTCCTCAAGGTCCTGTCCTTGATCATGTTCTCACTTGCTATTTTGAAGTCTTTGTCTTGTGTTTCACCTAAATTGTATTTCTCAGGGACTACTGAAATGGGTTTCCAAGCTTCTGGAGGAATCATATTTTCTTTGTTTTTCATGACTGTGTTTTTCTCTTAGTGCTGTCCATCTAAAATTACTATGTCTGGCTGTTTCTTGTTGTCGATATTAAATCATGCCTTCATTCTGTGGGTGTTCTGCACTTTGACTGCTGTTGCCTAGTCTGGTTCCCAGACAACTGAGGTGGCCAAGGAGTCCATGATAGAGTTCTTCTGCAGTGCAACAGATGACACAAAAGAATGATGGGCTAGAAGGGAAGGCTGAAAGGTAGTCAGAAAAAAGCTAGGGGAACTCTAGGTCTTCACTAAGAATTAGAATGCCCATAGGGTGGAAATAGGAGGGAGGACATTACCTTGCAGGCAGACTGCTAAACAACTTAAGAATAAATTTGGAGTGATTAGAATAGAATGAAGGATTGTGAAAAATGATCTACCTGTGTCTTAGTCTTGTGTGGCCATTGTGAATCCCTGGAAGAAATTGCTTCTGTTGGTTGGTCGCTGGCACAAAGGAAGGGAGATGGTCTAGAATGGAGAGTTAAGCAAGAAAAGCTAAGAGGACTTTGAGTTTTTAGCAAGAGGTACTGTCCCCAAAGAGTAGTGGTAGGGTGATAGGAGGGACTACTGCAAGCAGAATGTAGTGAGATTTAGAATAAGCCAAGTTTAAGCTTGTCCCCTTTTTCAAAGAATCCTTAAGTCGTAAAGTTGGTTATAATTAGAAGTCCATTTTCTAATACTGAATAAGAGGACAATCAATAAGTTGAAAAGAGAGTTGAGAGATTTGCTTCCATCTTATATTCTTGTAGTGCCATAAAGACTATGAGCACAATATTTGGGAGCTGATTTTATCCATGGCAATCATGAGCTGTGTGTCTTCATTATATTCCATTACTTCTCTTCAGTTTATTTGTGTGTGTTTTAGATAAAGTTTAAGTAAGTTTCAAATGAGATGTCCAGATGAATTCATTAATCCATATTTACAAGTGATTGGAAATATATTGTCAATCTTTCAGCTTTCTGTTAGTCTCTCAACAGTTACCACATTTTCTTTTATTACTTTCCTTCCTGATATAGAACAACTTTTGGGGATGTTTTTCAAATGTAAGAAAACCATGTAACTGTCCCCAGGGTATAATGCAATAAAGACCACTGTATTTGCATATTGCTCCCTAGGGAGGTCCTTGCCTTGCTTGCCTGAGATTAAAAGATCAACTGTCCTCTTTCCTTCACTGATCTCTCTGCTTAGCTCATCTCCTCAAAATGATGTGCATTGTTGAGTTTCTGTTTATGCTCATGATCTTGACTCTTGGTAAGGATGGAGGGAGTTGAGTGAGGAGAGTGGAAATTACATATTAGAGATCTAGTTGCCTATGTGTGCTATCCTTGTATGATGAGGCAGGTCCCATTCTCAAAGACATGCATGTGAGGTTTGATATGATAATGAGAAATTCCAGATCAGACAGGAGCTCTTCTAAGATAAATATTCTGATATAAGTGGGATGGGGAGGTGTAGATTATGAACTTTATGAACTTTAACTCATTTGCTTTGTGCCTAGGAATTTGGTATATTTTTTAAAAATGACAGAAAATTCTAGGATATCACTTGAAATGAATAACATTAAGGAATTCACAAAGATTGCTAAGTAAGTTTTCACATTAATTTGTACTACTCTTTTATAATTTCAGGAACCAGTGGTGATGTTGTGATGACGCAGACTCCACTCTCTTTGTCAGTTCCCATTGGACAAGCAGCCTCGATCTCTTGCAGGTCAAGTCAGAGCCTCTTACATAGTGATGGAAAAACGTATTTGAGCTGGTACCTACAGAGGCCAGGACAGTCTCCACAGCTCCTAATCTATTTGGTATCCACACGGCAAACTGGGGTCCCTGATAGGTTCAGTGGCAGTGGGTCAGGGACAGATTTCACACTGAAAATCAGCAGAGTGGAGGCTGAGGATTTGGGAGTTTATTACTGCATGCAAGGTACACATTATCCTCCCACAGTGATGCAGACCCTTACAAAAAATGTCCCTGCTCTGGGTGTCCCAGGTGCAATATACTGCTTGACTGGCGAGGAGCAGAACACTCTGCATCTGTGTGAGAAGGAGGTGCTGAGGAACTTCAGTGAATGTTTGCTTAGTGAGCTCTGGCTAGACTCATTTAAGCAGATGAGTGGTTTGGCTGTATAGAAAGAGACATCAATTTCTAGTCCTTGAAGTTATAACAGCCATGGTGTTGTCTCTGCATTGGGAGAATTTCATCTTATTAATCTGTTTTTAGTTGAAGATTTTAGAAATTAATATTTTTGAGGTAGGGTTTCTCTGTTGTAACTCTGGTTCTCCTGGAACTCATGCTATAGACCATGATGGCCTCAAATTCATAGAGATCCACATCCTGCTTCCCAAGTGCTCGGATTAAAGGCATGTGCCACCCCCACCCTGCTTTATTTAATATTTTTAATTAATTTCTAGAACTTTATTTTTGTTTCTTTGTTTTAATGATGCACGTGTGTTTTTAAATTCTCCTTTAAGTATTTAACTGCTGAGATGTCTATCTATAATCTCTAGCTGCACATTATGTATTCTTTTTCATTATCAAATTTCATAAGAATGAAATCATACATTTAATGTTTTTTCAGTGGCTAACTTTATTTTCAGAATGTAACTTTTTTCTAAAGGTTCACTATGTTCTGTGAACAAATAATGAATTTCTATTGATTGTTCTCTAATAATGAAAACATTTATTCTTTCCTATGCAAAATGATCTCATACAGTGAAACAGGATTGCAGAAACTAGGCACATCATAGTCATATCTTTCTGTATCAGGTCATTTGATTAGTTTGAATACTTTGGTGTCCTCCTTATGTCTTACTACAAACTCCAGTGATTTGTCTCATAGAATATAATTGGACAGTGTTTGCTTTTTTTCCCTGGTTTTTATTGTGTAAGGGAAAACAGCATACATCTTTCATCAGCCATTGTACTTGATATCTCTAGGAGCTTTTGTAGACATCTCTCTGCTACTTTTTATCAACAAATTTCTCTATCTCATTCTCTCTCTCCAATTTCACACATGTAAACCATTTCCGTCTTAGTCTCTTCCCATTAATGCTCACCCTCTTCTTCCCAAATGTCAATGAATGAAAGAGTTAAAGTTTTATAAAAGCAATCAAAGGGCTGGAGATATGTCTCAGTTTCAAAAACATATTTTGTTATTGTATGAGACCCATTTTCCATTCCTAGGACCAAACTGGTGGCTGACAACCTTTTTTAACTTCCAAGGCTCTAATACCATCTTTTGCCCTCTACTGGCACCAGGAATGCATGTGATGCATACATAAAATGAAAGAAGCCTAAGTTTTTGAAAAAGTAAACAAGATTAACAAACATGCACAGTAAACAAAATTAAAAATGAAAAGGGGTAAGTTAAATTCCAGTGAAATCCTCTAGATCAATGAAAAACCTTCTTGTAACATATTTTCAAAAGGTTGAAAACACAGAATTAATGGATAAACTCCTAAACATTATTTCTTACCAAAACAGATTCCAGATGATGCAAAAAAATTGACCTATAATAAACAGGTCTGGAAAAGGGAAGACTCTTCCAATAGTACTCTATTGGAGTACTAGGCTGAGAATTTAGTTGCAAAATTCTACTAGTTCTTTAATGATGATAAAATACCTTGGGCACTCAATCACTTCATACAGTAGAAAATGATAGACTACTATCATACTAATACTATAGATCTAGGATTTCAGCAATACTAAACCTAGAAATGAACATCTTGACAATACTAAACCCAAATTTCACTGGTGAACATAGACACAAATATTCACAATAAAATAATTTCAAACAAAAGTAAAGAATACATTAAAATGATCGTGACAGTATTTATATTGCTCTTCTATAGAAACTTGAGTTGTTTACATGTGATAATTAGTAAGTGTAATACATAACCTAAAATGACAAAGGAATGTATATGATATGATCATCTTAAAATATGTGAAAAGCTTTGGAAAATGTCCTCATCTCATTAAAATAAAATTTATGAAGAAACTGAGATTAGAAAGCACATCACCTCCCAACCTGTTCTCTATATGCACACATACATGCATTTATATGTTTGTATCTTCTCTTTTCTATCTCCACTGATATCTGCTTGTCTCGCTGAATACACACATGCGCACACACACACACACACACACACACACACACATACACACAATAAATGCAGCATGGAAAAAGGGAGGAAGGTGATCAGCTATAGACAGGAAAAGGCAAATAGAGTGTTAGTCAAGGTTAAACTTCCAATTGTGATGCCATAAAAACATTCATTTTTCACCTTAAATAAAAAATAATTTAAAAATAACAATTAAATAAAAATTAATACAAATAAAATAATTACAATATAAAATAAAATAATAAATTAAAATAAGAAACTCTTCTTATAAGAATTCCATTAAATATTGCTTTACTCTATTTCCTCTAAGCTTATTTTCTCTCACTTTATATTTACGTTACTTATTGATTTAGGGTTCTTATTTATATCACAAATCATAAAATATAAGGTTCAGTTTCCTTTTCCTTTGACATTTCTATAATTTTATTGAAAATAGAAATACAAAAGTTTAATGACTAACTTCCTGAGTTTATGTAGTTATACATAACACTGACAGCATCAGTACAAAATGCAAAACAAGTCCATGACATCTAATTTTTATATTTCTTTATGACTTAATTTTATTCTCTTGGCGTATATCATGCAGGACTTTAAAATCATTAGTTAACTTCAATGATTTATGCCAAATCATAAGATTTAATTTATTTTGTGTGAATCTTTAAATTTGTTGAACAATTTCTCATTGTAGACTCTCTTGATTGCAATCATTATTCTTTTATTTACAGTATGTAAATTGAAATACAATTATATCACCTTCTCTCCTCCTTTTCCTAATACAAGCTCCTCCTATATCACATGCTCTCATATCAATAGCTTTGTTTTTATTACTGTTGTTATGTATATATGTGTGTGGTATATGCACAGATACATATCAATACATCATGCTAAGTCTCTTTTTGTTCTTTTTGTATGTGGCTCTCAGACTGTTCACTGTGCCCCAGTGGACAGATCTGCATCATAATTTCTGCATCTATGGCCCAGAGATCATCACAAAAGAAGGGGAAGAAAGATTTTAAGATTGAATAACAGATAGTCTTCTTGTTAAATAGTCTCTCCTAGGAAAGGCTGGTAATATGAATGGACATGTTAAAGAGGAAGGGGATTTTTTTTGCAATGTTTCACCCATATACAGAAAACTACAGTCAACTTATGACTGCTGGGTGAAGAATCAGCAACTCAGTGTCATATTGATTGTCTAGTTGTCTAGTGCAAGATGTCAATTAAAATTCTTTTATGACCCTAGATGCATTTGGCTTTTTTCAAATTTATATACAAATTTAAAAATAAAGTATTTATAGCTGCTTAGTGAAAGTTTTAAGTTTGTATAATTTAAATTAGTATAATGTCACCTTTCATCCTCAAATGTCCCAAATCTTTTTACATTTAATCATGAGAAAATGATATTTTCTATATTCAAAAAATATATTCTTTATTTGTTTCTCTGTGAAGGGGAACAATGATTGCCTACATATTTTAATTCTTGACATAATTCTTTAACATTGAGCTTCAATTAAATAGTTGAGACATTGATTTACATTTGAATGCTATATAAAGATGCCAAGTGAAAATGTGAAATCCCCTCATTAACAGATAGTATACCTCAAAGAGCTTCAGCTGCTAAGATCAATGCTAAAACTACACCTTCCAATTTAAGACTGAAGAGCGCTGAGGCCCAGAAAACTATAAAATGTGGGAAGTCTGTATTCCTATATTTGGAAATTCTATACATATTGAGTAAGTGTCACACACATATCTAACAAGTCCTCATATTCTCAGAGCTACACTTTGGTCAGTGAAGAGTTATTTATTTCTGTTTCCATATGATGACATGCTGTTTTCTACAATCTTAATGTTCTGAGATATGACTCTTTATTAAAGATTGTCATAAAGTCCAGACATTTTATTAATTTAAGAAATATGTTCCATCTTGATTTATGGATCAGTGACAGGACCAATGCTTTTGAAACATCAATGAGCTGTAGTACCCTCTTCTGATTCAGGCTGACTCAGAATGATGGTCTTTTAGGAACTATGAAAAATCAGTTGATACAATGTTTGAGGGACAGAGTGTATTGTTTCAACACTAAAGAGATGCTTACCCATCTTCTGCTCCAATCACAGTGGTAAGTCATGTAAGACGCAAAATTTTGTTTATATCTAAAAGGAGATAAAGAAGCATTTTGATATATAGTCCTCTAATAATCTTCCCCAGTTAGTAGACACACCACAGCTTGCTAGGCTGCTACTCTTCTGGATTTCAGGTCAGACTACTGGAAATATATGGATATTAATTAAATATCTAAATTTCTTTATTCATTTGGAAGCTCCACATCAATGTTTCTGTTTAGATCTGAAATTGAGAAAGTAACAATATGCTTTCCATTTTTCTAAGTAGGTTAGAGATGCTTTTTGTATACACAGCAATATTCTAAGAAATGTTCTGTTTTCATCTTCCAAAGGCACTGATCCAGTTTCCAGACGTCCTGTTTGTGACCAGAGGAGAGTCATCATCATCTTTCAGCCTAGTGAGGACAGTGCCATACATAAACACTTTTACCAACAAAAACTGAACCAGACTCAAGGACTCCTCATCAAGTGTGCAACTTATCCCATCTCTGGAATTCCATTGAGGTTTAATGATAATGGGATAGGTAGAGATTATACCCTTAATAGTCAAAAGCTTGGAATCAGAAGATGTTGGAACTTATTACTGTCAACAGAGTTATGGTCTTTCAATCACAGTAATACAGACCATTACATAATCTATCCAGGGAAGCAGAAGTGTGAGACTGAACTGCCCAGCTGCCTCTGATTTAGCTGGATAGCATTTCTTAGGAGCAACAAGGCTTGAGATTTATGGCACATTTAGCTGAGAAAACCAGAGAGGCTTCGGTTCAACTGAACTGACTTCATTCTACTGCATCTGAATATTCACAAATATGAGAATGTCTTTCCGGATGTATTAAACAACATTCTTCCCACTGAGGTGCAGCACAGAATAACAGGCAGTTAAGCCTGGAGGAAAGAGATTGGGTGATACTTTTCTTTCTTGAGTTTCCCAAGAGCAATTAAAGTAGTTCCCCAACCCATATCAAGAAATCTACTCCAGGCCAACTAAGACTCACCATATGTTTATGGTAGGTGAAAAATTCTCACAAAGTAATTTTTGTTTATTTGACTTATATTAATTCAGTAATACAGCTTATTGAAAAAGACAAACAAACAATAACCTTTCAAATGTATTGCTCAATGAATATGGTGACTCATTTATGGAGAAAAGTTATTTAGAAAGAACAGGAAACAATCAAGAGCTGTGTGGGACCTGAAGTGTCCATCATTCTGTAGATTTATCCTCTGTTGTCATAACCTCAAATTAGTAGCAAACTAAAGATTTTACTAATATTTGAATTATAGATAATTATAAAGATGTGTGGCATTTATATTTCCTTTTAAAGCCGAGAAGCTTGATTGAGAATTAAGGAAGCTCTATGTGTTCCTTATAGCCCTAAACATGCAAAGCCTGTCTGATTATGATTATCTTCCACAACAGCGATGCATTTCTTGCAGTATTGAAACCTACACTAGTCTGGATTTATATGTTATTACTACTTAGAGAACAGTATTTCCTCAGAGCATTGCTATGGATTCATATAATTAATCCTAACAAATTCGTGGTAGGATGTTTCCTACATTGTGGAATGAGGTGTGTCTTTTCAATACCTTGAAATAGTCTGACTATTATTTGTCACTCTATTCCTCTAGTAACTGTAAAACACTAATAATTTCTCTCTGCTATAGTTTTGTCTTTTGTTGACTATCATCTAATTTGAATAATAAGGTAATTGAGAATTCATATTGGCTTTTTAGGTAATTTATTATTATATTTCTTTCATGAATGTTCAGTATCTCATTTCTTCTTTGTGCTCCATAATATTACATGGCTAAATATGCCAGAGCTCATTCATCCATTTACTTATAGAAAATTATCATATTTAACTCCTGGCTTTGACAGTTATGAATAAATCTGCAATGAATACTCATTGTTGAATTTTTTGTATGGACATAAGATTTTAAATCATTTAAGTGAATATTAATGTTGCTGGAGAGCAGAGTAAGAATATGCTTTATTTTGTATTAAGTCACTAGAGAGTCTTTGATATTGGTAGGATTAGGATTTCCATCAAGTGAATAGAAATTCATACATTCCATTATTTTGTCAGTGTTCATTATTTTGAGCATTCTCACAGATATAAAGCAGTTTATAAATTGCTTTTTTATATTCTCCAGTACAATATAATGTGTCATATTTTCTTGTGATGAACTATTGTATGTATATTCTTTTTGATGAGGTGCATGTTCAGCTCGTTGCTTCATTTTCTAAAAGGATTTGATTATATTATAATTTTAAAAAGAAATATATGTGAAAAATACCTGTGAAAATGAGTAAAAGATTATTTGGCTTCATTGTTGAACTGAAGAGTTCCTTGAGTATTTAAGACACTAGCCTTTTAATAAATAGAGATTTTGAAAATATCTTAGTCTCTTGATAGTGTTTTTCACAGACCAACATTTGCCTCATTATTAAGGTCTATGTTATATGCTTTCTTTCATGGCTCATCAGTTTGGTCTTGTTCTAAGTCATCTCAAAACTCCAGGATAACTAGAATTTCCATATATTATCCTTAAACAGTGTTTATCCTAGTTTTGTGTTTACATTCAGCTCTGTGATGATTTTCAGTTGGTTTATATGAGGGCTTAATTACCTTTGCTGGAATGTAATAGTTTTCTATGGATATACACTTGTTTTGTCCTTCAGGAGATCGTAATTTGCTCACTGTCCTTTTGTGTAGATAATTGAGGCTGTGTTTGTGACTTTTCTGAGCTGTTATTTGGTTGCCCACATATTAAAAAGAAGATAAGTATGAAAATAAATTGCTAACATAGAAAATGTGACTGAGTCTGTTACAACATGTAGCCAATACCTTTCTACAGGCAACTACATTTTATAACTTTTCATTTATTTAATAACAGCAGCCAAATGCTGTCTGAAATATAGAAGTCAGTAGCAACGAAATGCTGTTCATATCAAGTGATCAATAACCTAGAGACAAAATTTAAAGGAACAGTGAAAAATTCAGGGAAAGCTCTGAACAAACTCTTAGCAATGCTTCTACATTTGTTGGGGCATAGTCTCTTCATTGTACCGGGAAACAAAAACAAATATTAAAATGAGAAAGTGATAATCAAGTATCCCTTGTGACTATAAAGAAAAGTATATCACAATGACTGGGAGAAATATATGCAATACACAACATTGAAATTGGTACACAAAGCAAACTGCATTTAAAAAAATATAAAGGCTTTACTTTTACATCTGACATAGAGGCTGCCAAATATACTGCTATGTACCTCCTCAAGAAAAATGGAGATATATATTCATGTATTATCTGAATCAAAAATATTCATAGTACCTTTTAAAATGACTTCTCAAGTTAGAAAATTAAAAATATATCTCTGGAAAAATGAAATTTATCATTACTATATGATTCAGCAATAGAGATTTATTTATTTATTTATTTATTTATTTATTTATTTATTTATTTATTTATTTACAGAATGTGAGTCAACCTTTAAACAAACAATAATACTCTGAAAATGTAGTTAGTAACTGAAGGACATACATATGCCATATTATTTCATTTAAATGAGATTTGAGAAGAACACATAACCTGTATACATAATCTGAAAAAATACATAATCTGCAATGACAGCAAAAAGTTCAGAGATTGTCTGATATGACAGCTTAAGAGAAATTGATCGAAAATAACATTTCAGCATTATCAATATGATGCATATGTTTATGTATGTTACATGCGATAATATATGAATTTCTTTGTGAATATATGGTATTTACGAGTATATGTGTTAATGCTTAAGATATGCATTCTTTTTGGAACACACTGAACAGTTAATTGAGTCCACTTGATTATAGTTAAAAGCCTATTTTTTAATATTGAATATCAGTAAAGTAAATACATTGAAGAGAGTTGAATTATTAGCTTTATACATGAATTCTTGCAGTGCAATAAAGACTATGATCATGAACTTGGGAGCTCATTTTATCCACAATAACCATGAGCTGTATGTCTTAATAACATTCTCCAGGTTCTCTTCAATTTAGTTGTATGTATATAGGTAAAATTTAAGTAAATTCCAAACTGGACAATGAGAGTAATTTGTTAATCCACAATTACAATTTATTCGAAGTGCATTGTCAGTCTTTCACACCCTGATAATCTCCCTTCAGAAAAACCATTTTCTTTTATTACTTGTACTCCTGATGTAGAAGAAATCTTTTTGGTTATTTTCAAATTAAGAATCCCACATAACTTTCTCCTTGAAGCACATTGCTATAAGGACCAGAGTATTTGCCTATTGCTCCCTGGGGTGCTCCTTGCCTTGCTGTCCTGAGATAAAAGATCAGTGATACTCATGCCTTCACTGATCACTCTCCCTAGTTCATCTCCTAAAAATGATGTGCCCAGTCCAGTTCCAGTTTCTGCTAATGCTCTGGATACTGGGTAGAGGGATATCAAGGAGGAGAATGGGAATGGAGGGTGAGTTCTGGCTATGTATACTGTTAATAGGTGATAAGGCAGGTCACAGTCTCCAAGATGTGTATGTGAGGTTTACTTGTGTGATAATGAGAAAATCCAGATTAGACAAGTTCTGTGCTAAGATGAAGATTCTGATGAAGGTTGTATGGGTGGTGTAAATTATGACATTTAAGGCTCTTAATTCATTTTTTTTCTGTAAAAACACTTGATACATATATTTTTAATCACAAAAGTACCAGGATCTCACTAGAAGCAGTGTAAATACTGCTTTGGAAGTTTGCACATGATTTTGTACTACTATATTATAATTTCTGGAATGAGTGGTGAGGTTGTGATGACTCAGACTCCACTCTCTGTCTGTTACCATGGGACAAGCAGCCTCCAACTCTTGCACTTTAAGTCAGAGCCTCTTATACAGTAACGGAAACACCTATTTTTATTGGTTCCTATAGAGGCCAGGCAAGTCTCTACAGTGCTTAATCTATTTGCTATCCAAACTTGACTATAGGGTCCTTGACAGGTTCAGTGGCAGTGGTTCAGGAACAGATTTCACACTGAAAATCAGCAGAGTGGAGCCTGAGGATTTGAGAGTATATTACTGCATGCAAGATACACATGATCCTCCCACAGTGAGGCAGACCCTAGCAAAAACATCCTTCTTTGGAGCAGCCAAGCTGAAATGTGTTGCTTGACTGAGAAACTTGTTGCTTGACTGAGAGCACTATATGTGAAAGGGAGGGGCTTGGGAACTTGGGTGATTTTTTAAAGCTGAAAGCTATAGTTAAATTCATCTGGCATGGTATTGCAAGCCATCAAGTGCCACAATTTCTGGTCCTTCTAGCTGTTACAGGTATTGTATTGCTTCTGCATCAGATTAATCTCATTAATTTAAATTAAGATTAATTTAAAATTGATTGATTCTTAATTAATTAAGAATAATAAGATTTCATTAATTTCTTAACCTTCTTTTTACTGCTTTCTTTTAATGCTGTGTGTTTGTTTGTTAAATTCTCATTCACCTTTTTTTAAAAATATTGAGATGTTGTCCATATTTACTTTTAGCTTTGTAAGTAGCATTAATGCCATTCTATTGAATGCTTTTTAAATAATTACTTAGATTTCTTTTCCCAAGGGACATATAATCAGACATTTAGCATGCTCTTTAAGAGATTTAAGTCACTGCCTTTAAAATGTTTCTGAATTTTTTTTTGATATTTGTGGTTCTGACAGAATGGTTTGCTCTAAAAAATTTATTGATCTTTTCATCATGAAAGACTATCTCCTGGAAATATTCTTGGGATATAGCCTGGCTACTGTAGGCTGGACCTGGTTCAGGATGTATGTATTGTTGCCGTCTCTGCAATTCTTTCATTGTCATCAACATCACCAAAGCCTACAAGTATCCCAGTCACCTAAAACTTGAAAATTTGGGCCTTCTCTACCTAATAAGGATTGTACTTTCTCAGTCTAATGTGTTACCTCCAGTCCTCTGCATGGCAGGTTTGCACGTAATATCAGAGGTTCCATAATTTTGTCAAGGGGTTTATTAGTATTTCTTTGGTCTATGGAGGATCCAGAGACCTCAGTGTCTTAGAGTGGGCATGGGATTACTCATGGATATGACACTTCGGTGGATGAGAGCACAATATGAACTAGTGTATGAAAACTATGCAACAGCTTCTGACATTGCCTATGAGGGAAGATTAAGCATCAACAAAGACTTCTGTGGCATATGTAGAGACCTTATAGGCCTCACTTTTACCTGCTTACAGCTATAGAAGTCATCTTTACTTTCAAAAACTTTTCAGTTTTCTCATACAGTAACAAAGGGTAGTACACACAGGGTACTTCATTATCCTTTTTACAATGCCATTTGATTTGGTTAAGCATATTAGAGCCTTAGTGCCTTCATAATGTCACATTACACTTCAGTGGGTTTTCTTATACATGCTCATTGGACAGTATGTATTCTTGTCCCTGGTTCTTTTTGTGTGAAGGAAAAAAAGCAGGCACCTCTCATCAGTCATTGTACTCTCAGCCATCTTGTATCAATAAATTTCTCTTTCAATTATCAATAGATAGATCTCAAATGACTGAGAAATAATTATAGAAATGAACAACATCTTTAGCCAACAGGGAAATGCAAATTTTATATTCCATCTTATACCAGTCAGAGTGGCTAAAGATCAATATCACAAGTGCCAGCTAATGACAGTGACAGCATGGAGCAAGGGGAACACTCCTCCTTTGCTGGGGGGAGTAGAAACTTGTAAATCACTACGGAAATTAATATGGCAATTCCTTGGAAAATTTGGAATCAATCTATATCAAGACCTAGATATACTACTCTTGGGCATATAGCCAAAAGACGTTCCATCCTACTCCTCAGGACGCTTGCTCAATGTTATCCATAGTGGCTTTATTCATAGTAGACAGAAACTGGAACAATCTAGATGCCCCTCAACTAAAGAATGGATGAAGAAAATGTGGTACATTTACAAAATGGAGTATTTTTCAGCTGATAAAAAACTAACATCATGAAGTTTGCCAGCAAATGGATGGGACTAGAAAAAAGTCACACTCAGTGAGATAACCCAGACCCAGAAAGACAAACATGGTATATACTCACTTATATGTGCATATTTTAAGTAAAGGATAATCATGCTACAATCCACAGACACAGAGAGGCTAAGTAAAAAGGAGTTCTCTAAAGGGTATGTATGTATTTTCATGGGATGGGAAGATAGAATAGATTTTGCAGGTGTACTGGGGATCTGTGGAAATGGAAACAGGAGGGATTAGGTGGGATAGAGGGATGGAAGGAGAGAATACATGGAAGGATAACTAGAATTGGAGCAAATCTTGGAAGCAATGTGGAAACCTAGTTAACTGGAAGCTACCCAGAATCTACAAAAGTAACTCTAGAAAGGACTTCTAGTAATGGAGCACATGGAGTCTGAACCAGCTACCTTCTCTAAACAGGCAAGACTTCCAGTCATGGGGATGGAATACCATACCAGTCACAAAACCTTTGACATGCACTCTGTCTTTGCCTGCAAGATGTGCTGGGCAGTGGTGGCACAGAACTGGTGAGAGTGGCCAGTCAATGAGTGGCCTAACTGGAGGCCAATGCCATGAGAGGGAGCCCATGATAAACACTGCCTAGATGGCCACAACAGAGGTGGATAGCCCAGAGACCTAGAGTAGAACTAAACACTACTTGCAAAAAAAAAAAAAACATTTATTGAAATGATTTCTAATGATATTCTGCTATACTCATAGATCGATGCCTAACCCAATCATCACCAAAGAGGCTTCCTCAAGCAGCTGGTGAGAACAGATTGAGAGAACAACAGCCAAACATTAGATGAAGTTCTGGGAACCCCTCAGAAGTCGGGGAGGAAAGATATAGGAGCAAGATTGTAGAGGACACCAGGAGAACAAGGCCAAAAAAATCAGCTAAGCAGGGCTCATGGAGGCTCACAAAGAATGAAGCAATGATCACTGGGCTTGGGTTTGTGCTTGGTGCTCTGTAAGGTTGTGTATCTTGGTGTTCTTGTATGACTCCAAACAGAGTGGGACAGACTCTGACTCTTTTGCCTTCCTTGGGACCCTTTTCCTCCTGCTGGGTTGCCTCATTCAGCCTTGAGATAAGGGTTTGTACCTAGTTCTACTGTAGCCTGCTATGCTATGCATTGTTGTTAACCCTGGGAGGCGTGCTCTTTTCTGAAGAGAAACAGAGAAAGAGTGGATCTAGGGGAAAGAGGAGGTTGGGAGGGCTTGGAGGAATGGAGGGAGGGGAAAAGCACTGTTGGGATGCATTGCACAAGACAAGAATAAATTAAGAAATGAGATTTGAGGGAATGAATTAGTTGATAGGGTGGAATGAAACCATTGGAATAGAAGAGACACCATCCTAAATATAAAGTATGTTACAGCCAAAGATACATATTAATAAATTAAAATACAATTGTATTTTATATCTGCTGTAACATAATCACATTAGATAATCATTGAGGAAATTAATAAATTATGAAATGTAAATATGAGCATAGCTTGATTTTGAATAACCGATAGCTTAAGAGGTAACTAAAATTGAACATTTAAATTTCACTTAAAATAAATAATAATGATAATTAAAGAAACACATAACTCTCATATAGTTCTTATCCAGCATAGCATGGATTACCCATTTACATACAAGTTCCCTAGGAAGTATTCCTTAATTGTAGCAGGTTTGAAGAATAGGGTTTTGAAAATGTTTACAATCAGTGTCATATGCTTGCTGTTAAAAGTTATGTGCCAGTTATGTGTTTTTAGATTTTCTGTTTTGTTGGTCTATTTATTTTTTCCATACACACTTTAATGTTTTAAATAAAATCATTTCAGAATGAAACTAAGCACTTTATTGATGTATATTTGACATGAGAAAAATCACATGTGTATAATATAAACAACCTGATAAGTTGGCACCATCATAAGAGTTGCTGCTATGACTCTATCCCTCATCTCCAATTGTTTCATTCCATTCCATCAACTAATATCATTTTGTTTGCTCTTTCAACAATCATTTTGGATAACATAAAAAAATCTCATTTCCTCATTTAAAAATATCCATTTCAGGCTGGGAAGTTACATTTGTTTATTTATTTTACTCTAAAGCACAATGGTATTAGACAGTTAGGGTAGAGGAATTCTACACAAAAAGATTCACTTACCTCCCATATCTATAAAGATCAGAATATAAGCCATCCAGGTACGCAGAAGTGTGAGGTTGAGCTGCACTCTGTTCCTTTTGGTGCTTCCATATGATTGAGAGCATTTCCTTGAGTCTGGCCTTCACTTTAAGAAGTATATAGGATAAAGAATCTTGGGAAACTCCTTCAGCAAAACTTGATTTACTCTACCTCAGCACCACAATTACAAATCTGACAGTTTCTCTCCTGGTTTGATTGGAAGTCATATGCCCCCTGTAAAACACCTAAGAACAGAAGAATGCCCAACCTGGATGGAAACAGCTCTGGTAAAACCATTTAAGATGCTCTTTATTTTCAGCACTTCATTTGATAAATCGCTCTATAAGGAAATGGCCATAGATGTGTTAATAGCCACTGGAAAAAAAGGCAAGAATACTGAAATCTGAGGGATGGTATTTAGCTGGAAAAAGAAAAAAAATAGTCCATGTCTTCTTGGTCTAAGAAAGTAAGAGTTTCAGGCTTGAAGAATAATGCCTCCTAGTAAGAGATTCTCAATCAAATATTGTATATATGACAACTACTAAGCTTAGTTAAGAATTGGAAAAATGAATCATTTTATTTCATGTATTGAATGCGAGTGGTATTGGTAGAGCGATATTAATAGGGTTAAAATATAATATATGAAATTCTCAAAGAACTGAATAAAATATTTTAATGAAGCTTGAAAGAAAATTTCTGAAAAAGAAGGTTCAGTTTCTTATAATTTCTTATGATTAATGTTTTAAAAACATATACCTTTAAAAGATTTAGTATCTATAGGTGTGTGTGTGTGTGTGTGTGTGTGTGTGTGTGTTTACTTTACAAGACAGAGTCTATATATGAGAGCCAACTTAATTTTTGTCTGATTTTGGGTCATCTCATTTTATGTTATAATTTCTAGATCCATCCATTTTCCTGGAAATTCCATGATATCATCTTTTATTTAGAGTTGAATAAAATCTCCTAGAATGTATGAACCATATTTTCTTTATCCACTCATGGATATCCACTTTATGAACATCTATACAGGATATATTTGTTAGTTATCATGAATAGATCATCAATAAGCATAGATGTGCAAGTACCTCAGTGATAGACTTCTTTTAGTATATATTCAGTAATGCTGTGACAGGGTCTTATGGAAATCCTACTTATAATGTTTTCAAAAATGTTCACATGGATTTCCAAATGACTGTACTAGCTTGCTCTCCACTACCTTCAATGAATAATGTTTCCTCTTTTCTCATAGCCTTCACAGGTTTTTTGCAAATATTCATTGCAGTAGTAAATAGAGCCATCTGAGACCATGAAATGAGACATGTGCTGATTGAGTCATGGTATTTGAAAATGAAAACACATAGTGGATTAGAGGAACTGCAGACGTTGGTTCCAATATTTACACTGCTTCTGTAATAGGACAAACTACATTCAGAGGGCTGAAATACCAAATCTCCAGTGCTTTAACTGTGGAAGACGTGACCACTTTCAAAGAGATTGTGACTAAGCTACTTCTCAAGGCAATGATTTCTTTAAATATCAGTCAGAAAAAAAGTGAGCAGAATTCTGTGGGTATGCAAATGGTGTAGAAAGAGTCAACACTGGGTAAATGAGTATAGTTCCAAGAGACATACACAGGAGAATTCCTTGCAGTTTGGAAACAACACAGGTGGCCAAGCTCCAGCCTCAGGAGAAAAATGAGCTGCCTGCATTGTGTCATCACTGGGATAGCATGCAAACTGAAAAAACTCAAATTTGGTATTGGATATCTGATGCATGCTACTGAGGGCAGTACTTCACTAGACCTGGCTATAAACAGACAACTCACTCTATCCACAAATGCTCATTGCTATAAAATTGCTACTGGGGTTTATGGTTCTCTTCCTCTAGAGGAGTAGGGATGATTTTAGGTAGGATTAATCTGACTTTCAAGGGATTTATTGTGCGTTCTGGAATTAAAGATAGAGATTTTAAGGGAGAAATTAAAATCATGGCTTATATAACAAGAGACCTGCAATTTAATGCAGGATATAGGAATGCACAGCTGTTATTATTTTTCCATAACAAAAGAAAGGCTGTTCCTGCCGAAAGAACAGACACATTTGGAAGCACTGGGAAACTTGTGTTCAGGCAGGCTGTCATTAATGATAAAATTCCAAAATTAAAAATGCAAATAAATAGCGTTGAAGTAGAAAACTTTGTGGGCACAGGTGTTGATGTAACAACAATCTGCCAGGAGTCATGGAATTCAAACTGGCCTCTTTAGGAAGAATCCATACAGTTTATAGGGATTGGAAATTATCCTACAGAAAAAGTATAAATTGTGTTAAATGTTTGGGACCAGAAGGGCAAAAGGAAAGTAGATGCCGTATTTGACTGATATTGCTATAAATTTATGGGGAAGAAATGGTAGAGTTAGTTGGATAGAGAATGATGCATGTTAATTTAGTGCTCTCAAGTAGACAGTGGGGATCAGTAAAAGTTGGAATGTAGTTATGAATCAATAATCTGTCCAAATAGCAAGAGAACAAGAATCTATTACAGTAATATCCAGTTAAAAGCAGCAGTCCAATGTAGGGCAAGAAAGCAGTTTTCAGGGCATGAGAACAACATTCAGTTACAAGTGGAACAGAAGAACAAGGAATGAAGAAGTCAGTTACAAATTAAGGATCCAGATTCACTTGCAAGTACAAAAATAGAGTTACATTTTTGAATATGAAAAATTTATGAACTTGAACCTCAGAGATGAACTTCAGCAACAAAATACAAAGGAAAGGAGAGAAAATTTCAGGCATGGAAGACCCAAAAGTAGAAATGGATACTTCAGTCAAAAAAAATGTTAAAAAATATCCATGCATAAAACATCTGGGAATTGTGGGACAGTATAAGACCAAATCTGTGATTAATATGAATAGAGGAAAGAGAAGAAATTCAGGTAATTGCAAAGTATACATTTTCTACAAAATCATCATAAAAATTCCTGGGATCTACAGAAGGACTCCCTATCAAGGTACATGAAGCATATGGAGCAACAAATAGATTGACCCAGAAAAGTAATTCCCTTGGCATGTAATAATGCAAATACTAAATGTACAGAGCAAAAAGATAAATGTTTAAGAAAAATATGGACAGACACTATATACTCATCAAAAGAAAAATCCACCAAGAGGACATTGACATTCTCAACATCTCTATACCAAACCTAAGGGAACTCAAGTTCATAAAGGAAACACTACCATTGCTTTATTCACATAATGACTCTCATAAACTCATATCGGGAAACTTCAATACCCCACTCTCACCAATGGGCAGATCATCTAACCAAAAAATAAACAGAGAAATACTGGAACTAATCAATGGTATAAAACAAATGGTCCCAACAGATATTTATCCAACATTTTTTCCAAACACACAAAAAAATGCACCTTCTTCTCAGCAACTCATGGAATTTTATCCAAAATTAATCACATACTTGGGCACATAGACAATCTCAGCTTATACAAGAACACTGAAATAACACCTTGCATCCTATCTAACTACCTACTATTGAGTAAAACTGAATATCAGCAACAATGGAAACAACAAAAAGTTTACAAACTCATGGAAACAGAACAAATCACTACTGAGTGATAAACAAGTCAAGAAGGAAAGTGAAGTATTTCTAGTTTTGAATGAAAATGAATACACAACATAGTCAAACCTATGGGACAGAAAAGAGGTTTTGGTTCTAAGAGGGAAGTTCATAGTACTAAATGCTAACATTAAAAAAAAAACCAGAGATATCTTATACAAGTAATTTAACAGCACACCTGAAAGATCTAGCACAAAAAGAAGAAATCACACCACAAAGGAGTAGATGTCAAAAAATAATCAAAATAAGGGATAATATAAGTAAAATAGAATCAAACAAAAATACAAGAATCAAAGGAACAAAAAAGTTGAATTATTGAAAAAAATCAAGAAAATTACAAACATTATCCAAATAATTAAAAGTCAGGAGAAAATATCTAAATCAAGATAATTAGAAATGAAAAGGGGGACATAAAATCTGACACTGAGGCTATTTAGAGAATCACAAGACCATACCTTCAAAACCTGTACTCCATCAAATTGGAAAGACTAAGAGAAATGGATAATTTTCTCAATAAATACCACCAACCAAAATTAAATCAAGATATAATAAGCAATTCACCCAAAACTGTAACCCCTAGAGAAATAGAAGCAGTTATTAAAATTCTTCCAAACACTTCCTCCTCAAAAAAAGAAAGATAAGAAAAGAAATCATTTAGGGCCAGAGGGTTTTAGTGCAGAATTCTACCAGATTTTCAAGAAGGAGTTAATGTAAATACTCCTCAAATTATTCTACAAATTAGAAACAGAAGACATAACCAATTTCTTTTTAAAAGGACACTGTTACTTTGATAAGCAAACTACATATAAAGACCCAGAAAAGAAAAAGAATTGCAGACCAGTTTCTCTTCTGAAAACAGAAGTAAAAGTTTTCAGTAAGATTTTGTAAACTGAATCCAAGAACATTGCAAAAAGTTGATACACCATGATCAAATAGACTTCATCCTTGGAATGCAGGGGTGGTTCAACATATGTAAATTGATAAATGTAATCAACCGTATAAACAAACTGAAAGACATAATCTGCATGATCATTGCATGAGCTACAGAAAAGACTCTTGACAAAACCCAACATATGCCTTCCTGTTATAATTTCTAGAGAGATTATGGATACAGTGGACATACCTCAACATAATAAAGGCAATTTACAGCAAGCCCAGAACCAACATTAACTTTAATGGAGATAAAGTCACAGAAATTCCATTAAAATCATGAATAAGATAAGGTTGCCTACTTTCTCCATATCTACTCAATATAGTTCTTGAAATCTTAGATGAGCAATAAGGCAACTGAAGGTGATCAAGGGGGTAGAAATTGAAATCAATAAGTCAAAGTACGTTTATTTGCAGATAATATGATAGTATACATTAGTGGCCCTAAAAATTCCACTTGAAATCAGTTGATAAAGACTTTCAGCAAAGTAGTTGGTTAGAAATTTTAACTCACACAAAAAAATTAGTAATTCTATATTTAAATAACAAATGGATGGAGAATGAAATGAGGTAAACAAGATCTTTCACAACAGACACAAATAATATATAACTCTTGTGGTAACAAGCAATTAAAAGTGGTATGTAATAAAAAAAATCTTTAAGACGGAAATTGAAGACGATACTAGAAAATTGAAAGATATCCCATGAACATAGACCAGAAAGATTAACGTAGTAAAAATTGTCACCCAACCATAAGCAATCTACAGATTCAATGCAATGTCTAGCTAAATTCCAACACATTCTTCACAGATCTTCAAAAGACAGTCTCCAGGTTAATATGGAAACAATATACCTCCCCCCGACACACATACACACAAACAGTATAACTGAGACAATTCTGAATAATAAAAGAACTACCACAGGTAAACCCATCCCTTATTTCAAGCAGTACTACAGAGCTACAGTAATATAAACAGCGTGAGACTGTACAATATCAGACCTGTCAATAGTAGTGTTGAACTGAAGACCCAGAAGAAATTCACATACCTTTGTACTTATGAGTCTTGCTAAAAATTCCAAAAAATGGGCACAGAAGACATCTTCAACAAATGGTGCTAGTCAAACTGGATAGCTTCATGTAGAAGAATTCAAATAGATCCATGCTTATCACCCTGCACAAAACTCAACTCCAGATCGATCAAAGAAATGAACATAAAACCAGATAAACTGAACCTGATGGAAGAGAAAATGAGAAATAGCCTTGAACTCATTGACACAGGAAAAGACTTCCTGAACAAAATGCCATTAGCATAGGCACTGTGATAAACAATTACTAAATGGGACCTCATGAAACTGAGAGGCTTATGAATGGCAAAGGACATCATCATTTTACGGAGATTGACAGCCAAATGAGTGGGAAATATTTCTACCAACTACTCTTTTGACAGAGGACTAATATCCAAAAAATTATAAAAAAATATAAAAAAGCTAGTTACCCAATTAAGAAATGAGGTACAGATCTAAACTGAATTCTAAAAAGAGAAAATTCAAATGTCTGAGGAACAGTTAGTAGGTGTCCAATATCCTTAGTCATCAGGGAATTGCAAATCAATCCTACTTTGAAATTTCATTTCACTTCAATAAGAATTGTTAAGATCAGATGACAGCTCATACTGACAAGGATGACATACTGACAAGCAACTCATCCGTTGCTGGCATGACTGTAAACCTGAACAGACACTATGGAATATGGTATGGTGTTTTCTCAGGGAGATGGGAACTAATCTACCTCATGATCCAGATACACCAGTCTTAGGCACATTTCCTAAGGATGTCTCATTCTATCACAGAAATACCTGCTCAAACATATTCACTGCTGCTCAATTCACAATAGTCAGAAATTGGAAACCACCTAGATGTCCCTCAACAGAAGAGTAGATAAAGAAAATTTGTTACATTTACATAATGGAGTATTTTTCAGCCATTAAAAAATTAAATCATTAAACTCTCAGGTAAATGCATGGAACTAGAAAAAAATTGAATCATCCTGACTAAAATTTCCCAGAGCTAGAAATACAAATATGGGATGTATTAGCTTATATATGAAATATATATATATATAAAATATATATATATATATATAATGAATATTATGTATGTAGATTATATATGAATTTTATCTTCAATACTCAGCTGTAAATGAGATGCTTTAATTAAATCAATCCCCTCAAAGATTTGAGTACCATGTGGAAGAGGATGTGGAAAGAGTGTGAGAACCAGAATGGACAGAGGACACTAAGAAAACAAGGCCTTCTGAGATCAACGTGCTCCACACATATAAAAAGTAACAGGGTCTGAAGCAGCATATACAGGGGCTGCATGTGACTTTAACAGTTGGGGTCTTAGAGTAGAAAGCAGGGGATGCATACCCCTATCCCTAACAGAGCTATCTGTAGTGATAATCAGTTCCAAATGAACATTTAGTTTCTTGGACAAACTACTCTTGATCTTGGCCTAAATGCACAGAAAATGGACTCAAAGGCATGTTTGGAGGTTCCTTGTCCCATAATGTGTTGTCAAGGCTCTTCCTTTTTTTTGAAAAAAAAATCTTTTAATTTTAATTTTAAATTTTTATTTAATTTGTTTATATGTATATAGATAATTCTGCAATTTTACCCTCTACAGGTTTTTGGGTATATATTAAAGCTTCTATTTAGTGTTTATATGAAATTCCTGAGTGTGTGAGTGAGTGAGCCTGTTTTTTGTGACTTCTCTTGCCTCTCTTTCCTTCTA
The DNA here is from genome assembly GCA_026225945.1 of Cricetomys ansorgei. Classification (NCBI taxonomy): domain Eukaryota; kingdom Metazoa; phylum Chordata; class Mammalia; order Rodentia; family Nesomyidae; genus Cricetomys; species Cricetomys ansorgei. The sequence goes on from JAMJFZ010003605.1 coordinate 52,772, forward strand.
TTTATTTGTTTTGTCCAATTACAATACATTAACATTTGTTTTTATCATTTTGTATCTATTTTACTTCATTATTATTTTTATTAATTATTATTATTATCATTGTTGTTGTTCTTGTTGTTGTGCTGCTTTATGGAAGCATGTTTGTTTTCCAAAAGAGTCAGAAAGGATGGGTGGATCTGGATGTGAGTGGTGAAGAGGTTGGTTAGGGTTAGGGTTAGGGTTAGGGTCAGGAGGAAAGGGAGGTTAGGGAACACATAATCAGGATATTTTATGTGAGAAGAAAAACACAATTTTCAACAAAAGAAAAAACTAAAGAATATTTTATGTGAGAAAAAAAATACAATTTTCGACAAAAGGAAAGGCTAAATAAAGAAGGAAAGAAAGGAAATAAATAAATAAATAAACAAAAGAAGGATGAAAGAGAAAAAGAAACAAAAGAAAGAAAGAAAAGAAGGAAGATGGAAGGAAGGACGGAAGGAAGAGAGTAGATATTGTCCACGATCCTTTAGTTTATCGATGAGTGCCTGTGTTTTGATGATCGTTTGATGTCAACACACACCCTAATAGTCTATGCAAAACGTGTACTATTACATTCTTCCTGTGTTGATAGTTAATGCAACAAATGTTAACTACACATATGTTCACTTTGTATTGAATGTCCTTGTAAAACCAGTCACCAGATAGTCCATTATCTCCAATGATTCCTTGTTCTAAATTTGCTCACCAAGTATGATTTTCTAGTCTGATTTTTCCTTTTAGGAAAAGTAAAATAATCTTAATATATCTAACCCTCTTGCTTCTCAACTTCTCACCCCAATTATGAACAAACTTTTCTTTACCCCCATTTTAATTTCTTATCAAATGTGTTCTACTATCAGCCCTCCAAAGACCTCCTCAATTTGGGAGGCCCTTTCTAGCTTCTTATGTCTATGCTTAGTCCAAGTAAAACAAACAAATTGAAAAATTTTGAAGTTACTAATTATATATGAGGAAGAAATATGTCATTCTTTTAGGGACTAGACCACTTCACTTATTTCAATTTTTCTTCAGGTCTATGCATTTTCCAAAAAATTTCATAATTTCATATTTCTTCATAGAAGAATAAAATTTCATTATTGAAGTTACCACATTTTAACTATCCATTTATCTGTGGTTGACATCTAAGTTGATTCCATTTTCTACCTATTATGAACAGAGCACCAAAATTCATGGTCATGAATGTGTTATTTGGGGATATCACAGGAATGACAAAGCTGGTTCATGTAGTAATCCTATATGTAACTGTTTAAGGAAGTTGCACACTGCTTTCATAGTTATTTTACCACCACCCACAGTGAATGAGTACTCCCCTTTTCTCCTGTGTTCATTGCTCTAGAATCTTGGTAATCTATGTTGCAGTTACTGAGGGTTTTTTAAAAAACTCACGCATATTTTTTAGATAAAAAATTTGCTCTACACTTGTTATACACCCACTGTGGTAGGAACAGTTGTTTCCTCATATGGACATGATCAAATTTTCTCTCCTTATTTATATACAGACTGACACTTGTGATCTTTTAAATAGCATGAAAATTCATGCTACTAAGGAAGGAATTTGAAAATTCCAGAAATGTATTCATGGCATTCTGCAGCACTCTTGGTAGAAAAATATATAAAAAAATTCAATATTTGTCTCTTATCTGGAATCTGCTAAACAAGTATTTTGATATATAGACCTCTGAAATTCTTTTCTATTATTGAAGATTGTAATCTTTTATAAGGCTTCCATTCTACTGGAGAAGTATGTCTTACTAAGACATCCAGGCTTTCTAATTTCTTTTTCTCGATATCTAATTAATATGAAAAGATTTTAGTATGATATATTGTAATGCTTCATGGAATGTTCAGACATTTAAGATTCTTCAGCCTATGAGACATGAAGGGAAACTACATCACTCTGACCAAGACCAAGGATATAAGATGTTATTCATTTCAAACTTCTGAATCTTTCCTAGAGGCTTCCCAGGACTCTGATAATTTTACAATCATATATATGAGATACATGCACAGGTCTCTTTCAAATCACAAATATCTATCAGATATCCAGAAGGGGGAGATATGCTCCAAGAAGTAACAAGAGGCTGCTTGCCTGAGCAGTTCATATTTTATACAATATGAAGTCAGTATGATTTGCATAAGTACTTCTTCTTCCTAGTGTTCTAGCCTCTTAGATTATTATAAGAATGTCTTTCTCCAGGCTGTGGCATGACCAACATATACTCACGGAAAGTAGGAAGATGTTGTCCTGTGTTCAGTTCCTTGGGCTTCTGCTCTTCTGGGTTTCAGGTATGAATATTTGCACACAGCAAAATGTGTGAATGTTATTTATATACTGAATCTTCTTGCTTTGTTTGGAAGCCCAGCATCATATGGGATTTGATTTCTTGTTTAAAGAAATTGATACAATTTAATAAACTTTTATTCTTTCAAGTAGATTTTCAGTGACTTTGATATATGCAGTCATGTTCTACTAATATGTCTTTTGTGATTCCAGGCTCCAGGGGTGATATTGTTCTGACCCAGTCTCCAGCCATCCTGTCTGTGACTCCAGGAGACAAAGCCACTATCACTTGCAGGGCCAGCCAGGGTATTAGCAATAACTTACACTGGTATCAGCAAAAACCAAATGAGACTCCAAGGCTTCTCATCAAGTATGCTTCCCAGACCATCTCTGGGATCCCCTCGAGGTTCAGTGGCAGTGGGTCAGGGACAGATTTCACCCTCAGCATCAACAGTCTGGAGCTTGAAGATGGTGGAAATTATTACTGTCAACAGAGTAACAGCTGGCCTCCCACAGTGATGCAGACCACAGCAAAAACCATCAGGGAAGCAGAAGAATAAGGCTGGGCTGCTTCAGCTGCTTCTGAACATCACAATATATCTGATGCCTCCCCATTCTTCTAAGATTTTCATAACTGTAGCCAATCTTGAAGTTTACATAGAAATTTGGAATGAAGAAGCCTGAAAAACTGCCTTGCCTCTGAACTCTATTCACTCTATTTCAACTCTAGAATGCACATTATACATGGCTGTCCTGGTGTAATCAGACATTCATTCTCTAGTGTACAACTCAAGAAAAGCTCAGCCTGTGTGTAAATATGAAATGATTAATAGGATGATCTTAAAATTGTTGCAAGTGTAGATGAGGCATTGTAAGAACCCATACTTGCATAGTATATTCCTGTTCCCCACAGATGTTAGAGCTGAGGCTCACTGCTTCATGTCTCAGTTGCATTCCTTACATAGGTTTATAATAGGTGAATAATTTTTTAATATAAAACATTTTTCATGTTTGTGTACATATATGAACTGTCCAATCCAACTTGGTAAAAATTGCAAATTTTTTGATGAGTGGTTACAGTAATGACTTACTAGAAAAAAAATGAAAGTGTATTTAGAAACAATAAGACTGCTTCTGACAACTGAAGTTTTCATAGATCCCTAGAATTTTATTTCAATCATCATGAGTTCAGATGAGTAGCAAATTGCAGTTACATTCAAAACACTGGAAACATGGAGGATATGCTAATATTTAGATTCACTTGTGGCACTATAGAATTTAATGGGAGTAGATCAAGCTCTGTCTAGCAGTGAAATGCATGTAAGTGCCTGAACAGAGACTTGGAAAAGGAGAATTAACATAAAGGTGACATTAGTTAAGTATGAAAAGAAATCTGAATCCTCTCTTTCTGGTTCTGCAAATAGAAGAAACCTTGCAGAAAAGAATCTTCATGCCTCAAGTAAGGGGGCCTTCATCAAGCATTGTGTATAAATGAGCAGGTGTAACCAGTAGGAAGATAATTCTCTGAGCGTGGCTAAGAATTTAAATTTTGCTGGAGTGTGATGGTCCAAGTTTCTAAACCCAGCACTTGGGATTCTGAGGCAGAAGGATCTCCATGAGTTCAAGGAAAGTCTGGTATTCAGAGCAAGATCCAGGCAAGCCAAGGTTACATAGTGAAACCCTGTCTCAAAAATAAAAAAAGACCAAAATAAATAAAAACTCAGTTAGTTTGTGTGTGTGATGTGTTATAAGGTAGTGGAGTCAATCATAGATAGTTTTGAAGAGGCCAGATGCTGATGATAGATCTTCTTCCACTACTTTTCATTTTTACTTTTTGAGATAGGCGCTCCTGATTAACACAGAGTTTTCCATTAGGCTAGGATAACTCATCAGAGAATCCATTTGATCTTCCTGTCTCCATGCCTGAGTTATGAGGTGACAGATTAGTGTGGCTGAACCTGAGCTTTATGCGAGTGTTGGGAATCAGAAATTAGGTTATCATTCTTTCTCAGCAAATAACTTACAGAGACAGCTCCCTGACCTTGAAACTAATTTCTTAAAAAAATAAAAACACAGTTTTGACCCACAGACCCAACCTCTTGAGGTTAAAGTATCTTAATACCAAAAATAATAATAAATTTCATTTAATGTGTGTGAGAATAACTTCCAGTGACATCATTATAGATATATTTACAGTATTTTTACAAACATTTTTATATATGTTTATATTTGGAAAGAGTACCCCAAATAGAACATTCCATCCAGTTTTTAAAAATACACTTTTAGACATGAGGTTTTTTCTGTTTGGTTTTATGATTATGCAATCTCATTAATGTTTGCACTTTGTACTTTTTATTAGGGGAAAATTCAATGAAACTTATTTGGATTATGTAACTTGATTTCATAAAACCTGATTGTCAAGAAAGAATGAAGAGATATTTTATATAATACTTTGGTCCCTGTATGTGGAGAGTGAGAGAGCACGTACAGCTGTGTGAATTATTTATGTGTTTTTAGAAAAAAAATATTTCTGGAATTTGAGATAATTTTCTTAAGTCTTTAAATTTATGGTTCTCAATATTCACTTTTAATCTTAAACAATTTTGATAATTCTGTACACATTATAGTGACTTGTGGGCATTTTACACACTACTACCCTCTCCCACACAAACCCTTCTCCATGCCAGAAAGACACCTCTGATAATAAATTGAGAGTATTTGTGGTTGGAAGTTTACTTGAGTGTGGGAGGGGGATTATTTACTAGAACATTGCCCTCTCAGAGGACAACTGGATGCCCTTCAACCACACCCAATACTGACCTTCAGTGAGGGTTAGGGTCTCATTAGCTCCTCCTTTATGAATGATGGAATTGTGACAGGTTCAACCTTGTTTAAAAGTTTTTGCAGGTAACGATAGCTGCAGTGGTGCATGGTCACAAAATAACAGTAGTAGGTTCTCTCTTCTAGGTCTTATGATCTTCACAGGCTTGGCACTTGATCAGGTTTATGATATGAATTATGAGTTCCTCTGGTGAGGTAGGTCCCCCAATTTAACCAGAAAGAAGTTGGCTATCTCCATTATAGGCATAGCACTATTGCACTGGTGAATATATCTTTCCAGGATATCATAATGTAACTTATGGGTCTTTACCTGGGTCTGATAAGCAATGACTTTATTTCCCACAGTTGTGTCAATTTCCTGCCTGGTGAAAACTAACCAGTGAAGAGGAATGTTGCAGTTCAGTTATATGTTAAAATAAAAATAAAAACTGCAATGAAATTACAGTTCACCCCTTCACAATACCTGTTTAAATAAGAAAAATAGCAAATGCTCATAAAACATGCAGAAAATGTAACCTTTATACATCTTTGATGTGGTTGTAAATTACTGAAGCCCTTAGAGAGAGCAGTATGGAAATCCTGAAATTTGAACTACTACATAGTGGAGCCCTCAATCTTCTGTTACATATTCATAAAAACTGGAACTGGGATGCCACAGAGACACACAATTGCATGTATTTATTGTGACTTTCTTGTCAAACAGTTAAAACAAGGATTCAGTTGATGGGGGAAAAATGGTTGAATGGATAAAAAGCAGCTGATAAATAATCAAATATATTTCAATTACAAAGAAAAATAAAACTCATGATAGTGGAGCAAAATGGATGACAGGGAAGGCACCCTTTTAAGTAAAAGTAAGTCAGAACTGGTCAAACTACAAAATTTTACCCTGAAAGTGGAGTAAGGACAATGAAAACTCAAAATCCAGAAATAAGAAGGAAAGAAGGTAACTTTTTCAGCCACCACTTATTGTTAGATGTTTCATCTTTCCACCAAAACAGGGATTTTTTCCTGTGTACTATTTCCCTAGTAGTAGTAGAGGTCCCCAGTATTCAAAGTTTCAACTTCTACTCTTAGTGGTCACAGGATGCTTTGAGAAGTCTGCTGCACCCTTACACATTTGGGAAGTCTGAAGCGTCTTTTGTTCTGCATTCCCACTATCAGAGGAAGACATCTGTTGAATATTTGAAATAAAAATAGTACTTTTTTAGGGCAAGTGGTTTGGTAAAGAAATAAAAATTGTATCATCTTTTTGCCAGTCATGGCTATTAGAATTGATTTAAGCCCTGAAATTTCTACTCATTAAATTCCTTCAGGTATGTTTTTTTAAATGCAATTCATTAAAATTTGTAAATTTCAATGTATGTGTTTATTTAGTAGTATCTATGTAGATTGGTGTGAATCAGTGAGAGGACTTAAAATAAGGAAAAAAGCTCACACTTTCAGAGTCCTCAGTCCATGGCCAGTTCCCATGGCTCTCTAGCTAAGACACTGGTAGACCACCATATCTGGGAGTTAGTACTGGAGGAAAGCAATCCACTATAAGGCATTAAGACATGAGAGAAAGAAATATACAAGAGATTCCATGATAATGTGTTGCCTCAAGGATAAGCTCCCATGACCTACTTCTCTGGATAGATCCCATTCCCTTAAAGTTCCTTTTTCTTCTGAGAGGCCACTACCAGTCTAAAATTAAGGAACAAGGATCTGGGTGAAAGTTCATTTTCAAAACATAATGCCATCACTCAAAGGTTTCATTTATAAGCTGAGACAGATCTTCAGCTCTATTTTGCAATGAAAAATTGGCACCACATCTATATAAGTGAGAACTAACATTCAGGTCTTTGTACATATTGCGAAGGGAGTCAGAGCAAGTAACCAACCCATGGAGGCCTAGCTGCTGAACCTTGTGTGATCTCAAGTACACTCTGATGAAGTTTCCTAACATATGCAGCCACCTGGGCCCTGCTCAGTGTTTACTCTAAGGATGCCTGCAAGATTGCCAGTTCATCCTCACCTATGTCTAAGCACAGTGGTCCATAATCATAGGAAAGATAAGAAATGAGTAAAAGGGAGCCTTGGAATCCACTTGAGTGTGAACAAGGAACTTTGGTTCTCTTTTCTGTCATGGATTGTGGTATTATCTTCCTTCCTCTCTACTGCTTCCCATGAACATGGCAATGAACTATCACATAGCTCTAACATCTACAATTTGTCTCCCTTGTCCTAGTTCTAAGAACAAGGACAGTTTATCATAGGTACACAACAAAATCTTCTTCTGCTTAAAACAAAGGTATGAGGAACTGGTCACTGCTACTGTCATATTTAGCAGAGATTTTAATTAAAGAAGACATTCAGTTAGCTCTCACAGGAAACAGGACAATGAGATTCTCTTTAGGAGTTGAAGAAAGTCTCTGAATCAAGATCTATAACTGAGATACAAAGATATAACCATGGACACTTATTCAGCTGAGTATTTAGACATACCACATTCCCCATGAGAGCTGCATGGCTAGCTTTTAATTTGATCTGGGTCTCTTTATTGTGCCATACATTTGTGCAATAGTTTCTTTTTTGGTTATTTTTGTTTCTACAGATGATTTTATTTTCTTATGGAGAAAGGGATTCTACTTTGTCTAACAGTTTGAGGAGATAGTCCATCATGGCAGGATAGCATGATATCAAAATGCAAACCATGAACAAAATTTTCACTTTCCCAACAATCTCACCAATGTGAGTTGTCATTTCTTTTATTGATCTTGGTCATTATGATTGATATAAAGTAGAATCATCCCTGAGAAGTACAGGAGCTCTCATCCCTAACCAAAAAGCTATCTGCAATTGATGCCAGCTTGTAAAAGAAAAACGAGTTTTCTCCAATGGAGTCTCACTAGTGTGTGAACCACATTTAAAGGAATGTCCAATTCCCAGTAGTAGATGCACAACACAAATAAACTCAATGCTATTTTTATTGAAATTTTGTCTCATATTACATTGCTTGTGCTTCTTTTTTTATATCTTACTGGTCTTTTACATACATAATTGTGTTAGATTTTTATGGTTTAATAGGTTGTATTTTTGTGTGTTCCTTATGGATAGTTTTGTTTTGTTTTTTGAATGCTGTTTCTTATTGTTGTTGGTCTGTTTGCTTGCTTTCTAAAGAGAGAGAAAGAAAAGGCATGTAATTGGGTGAGTGGGTAGATAGATAGGGGATGGGAGGAGTTGAGAGAGGGCAAACTGTAACCAGAATATACTATATTACATTTTTTCAATAAAATTCCAAAAACTAAAAACAATCCAAATGAATAGATATCCTGGACATATTTCTTTATTGTGTTTTCACGTCACAGTGATTTTCCCTCCCTTGTTTTCTAATGTAAACCATGATTAGGTTTATTTGATCCTCTTAACAATAAATAACTAGTTTGGATATGGCAGATAGGTAGCCATCTTTTAACTTTCCTGTCTAGGCACATGACCTGCAATGTACCATGTTGTCATTCATCCTAAAAAGTACCACAAGTGTATTACACATTATTCAGCTGGTGTGGGAGAATGGAAACAGAAGATGTCTGATTAAAGGCCAGTATTTTACACATAACTGCCCCTGCTTTGCATAATCATCTTCTGAAAGACCCTATTTCTGAGTTGTTGTTAGTGGATCCTCCAAGACAAGATACCAATCACCTGGAGTGTGTTAGTGCTCTGCAAACAGGATGAGGTCTCAGGCCTCAGTCTGGTGCTTTCTGTTGTTCCTTTCAGGTGAGAATAGAGTTGGGAAATAATTCAGTTTTCTTCTCAGCAAGCTGCCAGGATTTCCAGAGAGTTTCAATATGCTAAATATGTTTCTTAGAAAAACAGTTTTCTAAGGAAACAGGTGCTTCACTCAAAATACCAGTCTTTGAAATGTATAACATATATGCATTTATGTGTGTCAATATTTTTGTATGTATATTTACCTTTTCATGTCTTCTGAAATTTCAGGCTTGAAAATAAACTGCCTTAACACAGTCTCCATCTACTCTGACTGTCAATACTAGAGATAGGATCACCATTACCTGCAAAACTAATCCCAATGAGAATACAAAGTTCTCTTGGTATTAACAGAAACCAGGCCATTCTCCTAAAGTCTATGGCACAACTACCCTGGCCTCAGGAGTCTCAACATGGTATAGTGACAGCCATTCTGGAGCCGATTTTGCCCTCAGTATTGACAATACAGAGATAGCTGATTATGGGAGTTATTATTATGCTGTGTGGCCAGGGTACCACAATGTTACTTCCCTAAACAAAAACATTCAGAGCAAGGTTCCTCCAAGATGCATGAGCGATAGACTCTTAAAAAGAGTCAGAATTCTTCTGAGGGGCAATTTTTAAATTTTTGGGTTAAAAATGCTTCTCAATGACATTAGCTTTAATTTAATATGTAATACAATGAATTTGGGGAAACACAGTGAAGTTCAATGAGGTTTCTGAGTAGTTGTAAGTAATGAGTTAGCCATTGACTGTAAAAAAATATTTTGTACCTCTCCTAAGGCCAAGGACCAATCTATCATTGGTCTTGGCACTGAGAACAGTAACAGGTATAGGTTTCAGCTGGGGGAAGAGGTCTTAAATATGATCAGAAAGTGGTTGGTTACTCCCATACCACTATTAATGCCACTATTGAACCCCTGGGTATGACATGCAGGTCAGACATTATTATTTGGGTTCACAATGGGAGGAGACTGATGATTAGTGTTCACCTCCAGCAGCAGTATAGCAGCTGTTAGCACTATGAAATTTAGCTAGTGTGGATGAAGCTTCCAGGTAAGAACCAATTGTTTTCTTCTTGTTCATGAGTTTTACTGAAGATTTGACACATAAATCCTTACTTGATTTTCCTTATGATGAAAATGGTATAAGGATACTGCATTACCTAGATGTAAGTCTGAATTCTGCACAAAACCCACATAAGTTCATATCATCAAATAGGGTTCCAGTTGGAAATCGTATAAAGTAGTCATCTTGGGGACTGGCTTTGCTCCTCAGAATTCACTATAAATAACTGTTTCTATTACTGTGTTGGAGGCTCTGACTTGACCTGAAGTAGTTGAGAGTTGTCCTTTGAAGGGAGATGACTATAGCATGGAATCTGAAACATCAAAATATGCATAGATGATTGTCAAATATAACAATACTACAAAGTTATGTACAAATATTATAAGAGATTTTTTGAAATTTGTTTTTGATCTTTATTTCAAGATGAATCACTCTTTTCATGTTCATGATTTTAATTCATGTTACAAAAAATCTAATTTCAAAAGTTAATCTAAAGGATGCAAACCATGAAGAACTTTCTAGAATTCATCAACTATGTTCTGACTTCAGCATTTTGCATAATGAAATAAACATCACACCCTCTTTATCATTGAGTCTTCCCCAGAACACAGGCCCTTGCTTCCTTTTGATCACCTACAGTCTCACAAGTCTAGACACCACATGCTCATTCTAGAGGACAAAGGTACACATCCTTCATGTCAACGAAACATTCACTGGTAGAAAGAGAATCCCCAAGCTCTCTCTCCCACTCCAACTCCTTCCTCATCCATACCGTTACTTGAGATACAGAGCATTTGCACTCATATGAGCTATGAAGGGCACCTTGTCTTGAGAAGTTAAACTAAGAAGTTCTTGTCAGTCAAGCCACATTAGAACTGAGCTGTATCTCAGACTTACAAAGGAAGGTCCTCTCTAGGGAGCAACATGCAAATGCCAAGTTGAGTGCAGCTGTGGGTAGTGAAGAATTTCTGTTCTTTGAACAAAAAACCATGACATAATTTGGGGTTTGTATAAATAACTGGTAGAGGTAAAAATCTAAGCTCGCTGAACAGGAGGAATAATAGGCACTTTAAAGGTTTTGCATTTTTTTCTGCCTGTGTTCTAATTATTTAGTGCTTCCCTGGATAATTATGCCTTTTGCATCTCCACTATTATTCAGTATATATTTCTTTGTACAGACTTTTTTTCAATAGGTAGCTTATGCCATCTTTTAATTAATGACATAATACATACAGAAAGAGCAAAAACCTAAAGTGTGATCTTGTCTATTTTCATGTGTATTCACATTACAAGTGGAACAACAGAATGTACTTAACTCCCCAATGCTTCCCCATGCCCCTCTCAGTCAATAATATATACCACTTATCTGTTATTTCCAAATCACTCACAACTGGAATATCTTGAAATTGAACTTGATACAAATTATAAATTGAAGAACTATTCTATAATGGCTCTTCACCATTGTCTGTGATTCTGAAGTCTTTCTTTCTTTCCTTCTTTCTTTCTTTCTTTCTTTCCTTCCTTCCTTCTTTCTTTCTTTCTTTCTTTCTTTCTTTCTTTCTTTCTTTCTTTCTTCTTCTTCCTTCCTTCCTTCCTTCCTTCCTTCCTTCCTTCCTTCCTTCTTTCTTTCTTTCTTTCTTTCTTTCTTTCTTTCTTTCTTTCTTTCTTTCTTTCTTTCTTTCTTTCTTCTTTCTTTACTTTCTCTCTTTCTCTCTCTCTTTCTTTCTTTCTTTCTTTCTTTCTTCTTTCTTTACTTTCTCTCTTTCTCTCTCTTTCTTTCTTTCTTTCTTTCTTTCTTTCTTTCTTTCTTTCTTTCTTTCTTTCTTTCTTTCATTTTCTTTTTGTTTTCTTGGGACAAGATTCCATTATTTAGTCCCAGTTGGCATGGAACTTTCAATGTAGACCAGGCTTGCCTTGAATAACAAAGTTTTACATGTGTCTGAATTTGTTGACACTAAAATCCTATTCCATGATGCCTGGCCATGCATTTTTTCTTTAATATTCTTGGATGGATATTCTCTTTATTTGAATATGCTGTTTTTTTGTTGGATGAAATATTGGTCACACTATAAACAGATAACCTTCTGATATGACTTTTTTAACTTTAAATGTAGTATTCTACTGGCTTCTAGTTATCATTTGCCTCAATAAAAAGATTGCATGAAAGCCTCAATATTGTATATAATAAGTCATGTTTTTGTTGTGTTCAAGAGTTTCTTTGCTTCTTTGTTTTTTGGTATATTACACACAGACACACAGACACTCCCCCCCCCACACGTGTGTGTATATATATATATATATATATATAATTTGGAATCTCATTTTGTTTATTGTGAATGGATTGTTTGAGCGTCTATGACACAGGACAATTAGAAGATTTTTTACTCTCTTTCTCTAAGTTTTGATGGTCAAAATTTTATTCATTGCATATACTGGAAAATATTTCTTCACTTTCATCATTACTTAAGTCTTACCTTAACAGCAAGCTGTGATGTGCACTGCTCTCTTTAGCTTGTGACAGTGTAGGGTTTGATATCTGATCTGGAATGTGAAAAACAATCCTAGATAAAGGGTCAAATTCTTGTATACTTGCCCAGGTCTCAGTACTCAAATAAGAATGATTACTTTTCCTTTTGATTTCATGAGTTAGATGATTTCTATAGGACTAGTATAGTTATCTGTAATATTTAACAAATTTGTATTTTTGTTTTGATTTGTTTTTTAACAAGGCAAACTCTTTGTATCAACACGATAACATCTTTCACATTTCAAAAGGCCAACATGAGAGGGGTAAGGACCAGCAATATATGATTTTTTTCCAAACAAATTTATCTCCTTTTTGGGAGACTCTATAACTTCTTAGAGGCACACTTTACACAGACCTGAATCTCAACTGAAGATCTCCAGACCTCTATCATTTTACTCAATGAATCTGTAGTTACATGCTTTTCCTACAATAAATGAGGAACATCTTGATGATTGTCAAAGAATTAAAAGTAAAAGTCTACCTGAAGATTAGCATTTTTATGGCCCGATTATTCTTATCACCACTTTCTTGGTTCAGGAATGGTTGTTCAACACAGGGTCATGTTTTTGAAGCTTAGAATCCAGTATGGTGCAAGTAAAAGATGATGTGAATTTAAGAGGAAATTTACATTAAATTAAAGTAAGTTATGTGGGGGTAAGAAGGCATGGCCCTCAGAAAATGTGACTAATGAATTTGCTTTAGATTTGTACCAAAGAAATCAACTGTTAAACAGGAGACTATTCAAATCAACATGAATTCATAGGTGTTATACTGGTGATGTGTTTGAACCCAGAAAGGAATACATTCTCTACAGATAGAGCTTTCTTCACTGAGACATCAGGGAAAATCTGCCAGTGCTGAGTGACTGGGCCAAAGCAGCCCTGCAGCTATGCATAACTCTGCCCAGCCCCTGCTGATTTGCATATTCCCAGAACACAGCCCATTGCTCTGAAGATTGTTTAATAGGCTGGTCATATCCAGTGCAGGAGTCAGTCCCATTCAAGACATAGTTTGGACACGAGGGTTCAGGTTCAGTTCCTGGAGCTTCTGCTGCTTTGGACCTTAGGGTAGAAGGACATTACTGGGGGTTCAACCAGCAGAGGTTGTTCACTGACACTTTATCTCTCATGAATATATGTTATGCTAATATTAACTGTGTGGGGATTCATTTTTCAATTGCACAATTCCAGGTGCTCAGTACAATATGTATATGATCCAGGCTCCATCTTCCCATGCTGCCTCTCTTGGACAAAGTGTAACCATTACATGTAGGGCAAGTAATAGCATTGGAAAATATATAGCCTGGTATCAGCAGAAACCAAGATCCAAATCTTCTTTGGTACTATTCATCCACTTAGCAATCTGTTGTTACATCAAGGTTCAGTTGCAGTGGAACTTGGACAGAGTTCACTCTCACCATCAGGAGCCTTGAGCCTGAGGAATTATTACTGTCAACAGTGTACTGAACTCCCAAACCACAGAGATACGTGTCATAACACAAACCCCAAGTAAAGCAGAAGCCAGAGAATGAGCTGCCCTTGGAGCTCAGTCACTGTCTCCATTCTTCATTACCTATCAGGTCAATCTCCAGCCTTCATTGACATTCAGATACATATTAAAAAGTGTCACTGACAAATCATTTCCTGATTTGAACCTTCATGGAAAAAGAGCCCATTTTGAAATTCTGAAGGAAATCTGAAGTCATGGTTATAAGAAGAAATTCTGTGAAGTAATTAAAATTGAAAAGTATCTTCTACCTTTATTACAATGAGTTATCTGTAAGCTGCCCAAGAGGATCTTCAACCAGGCTTGTAAAATTCAGTCTATTGAGTATGGTTATTTTTTCTTTCTTTCCAGTTTTGTATGTGTGTGTGATGTGAATTTTTTGTCTGTAAGATATTTTGCATGTTTGTGAGTACACGTGTTTGTGCAAATATTCAGGTATGCCAGTGCAAGTGTAATCCCAAGACTAATGACAGAAGTCATCCCTTCATCATCCATATGAGAGCTGGTCCATATGGCTAGTTTTACTAGCCAGTGTGTGTTGGGGTTTTACTTCTTAGCTTTTCTGATGCTGGATTACAAGTTTGTGAGCCCACAAAACATCTGGTATATGAGTGCTAGGTATCCAGCTAGGTAAGTATCACATTTGAGTGGCATGCAGTTTATCCAACAAACAATATCCCCAGCCCCTAATCTAGAGACTTTGAGATTTTAGAATTCCTGCTATATAACATGAATATGTATGTAGCATATAATAATATATAATTTTACAACTTCAATATTATATATACTTAAAACTTAAAAAATAAGTCTAATATCCTAACTAAGGCAAACAATAAATAAATTCAGGTGTGATTTATGTTGGACACAGGCTAGCACCAGTTTGACTTAATACTCAGTTGTATATGAGCAGGAAACCCTTGAGCTCCATTTACAATATGAAAGAAATCCATAACTTTGATAGAACATGCATTCCAAAGGAACTGTGATCAATTCTTAAATCTCTGTGGTAAAGAAACTATAATTATTTGAAGAGATAAAAGTATTTAATTGTGATTTAACATCACATGGCATTCTAGTAAGTATGTTTATATGTATATCAATGTGAATATATATATAAATATATATATAAATATGTATATGACAGCATATGCATGTCAGTGTATATATTGATACATATATGACAGTTTGTATATATATACATATATGTCAGTGTGTGCATATATATGTCAGTATGAATATATAGACATGAACACACACACACATACAGAATTTCTCTGTTGTAACTCTGGCTGTCCTGGAATTCACTCCATAGACCAGGCTGGCCTCCAACTCACTGAAATTCAACTGCCTCTGCCTCCCGAGTGCTAGGATTAAAGATATGTGCCACCAACACCTGGGCAAATATTCTGATTTTGACTAATGTATAGGGAAAGTCTGGTACATATACAAAAGTAAAATTTTATTCAATAGTAAAGAAAAAATCATAACTGCTGCCAAATAGATTGAACTGTTATTTGCAATGGTGTGTAGATAACACAGTGAAAAACACACAGTCTATAAAGTGGGAGGACACAAATCCAAACATGAAGTCCATATTTCCCCGCTTCCTCTTCTTCATGCCCTGCTGACCACAATGTTTTCTTCTATAGTTTCATCTGTAGAATGCAACTCTCCATCACTTTTCACACGTTCTGGATGAATTTTATGATTTCAGATTTCAGATAATGGCTACTTTCCCTTTCCTCTGCTCTCCATTTCTGTCTCTTTCCACCATACTGAATCTGCAATTCTCTGTAGGTTTCTGTCTTGTCAGTCTAATTGCCCCCTCAAATAAGAAAATAAATGAGCACTTAGCTGGCTGACTTCTCCTCTCCTTTGTTGTTGCAACACAGTCCAAGAATGGAGTCTTGTGAGGAGATTTCTGAGTGATTGTGAGAAAACTCAGAGAAGAAACAACAAGAGTCTTGCAATATCAATTTCTTCAAAATAGAAGAATGGTTCTTGGAATGGGCCTTTGTGTTCCTCGGGTATAGCAGATAGGAATGAGTTTACGTTACATTATTTATTACCACTGGCTTTTGATATTTGTCTATATGCCTTTATGAAAAACATGTTTTGCCATGTGTAGCTTGTCTGCAACATGTGACCTGTCCTTGTGATTGTACTCTTCATTCATGTGACTCTTCTTAACCCTCAGAGGATAACTTGTCTGATGCTTTGAATAAAGTTGGCTATCGCATGAGACCCTAGTCTGCCTCATTCATTGGCTTCATTCTCCCAGGTCTCACCACCTCTATATCAATGATACTTTGTCACACAGATATTGTGAAAAAGGAACCTGATAATTTAACCACAATTGTATACTAACTAACCTAAGTGTTTCAGAAGACAATTTTACCTAAGCAAAATGTAGGCACCAGCTTTTTCTTTTTATAACAGTAAAATTGTCTGTGTTATTTGTCAAAACACACCAACACTAATAAGGTGTTCTCCTTTGGGAGAACAGAAGAGAACAAGGAAATCTTCAAGACAAGCAGTAGCAATAGCATTGAGCACTGGAAGGATTTTATGAAAATAACACATAAATTTGGTTAAACTACCAGATGTTTAAGTAGAAACGTTCACATCCTAGTCATAAATTAACTCAGAATAGACAGAATGTCTTAGTCATTGTTCTTTTGCTGTGATGAGGAACTATAGCCAAGATGACATGGCATAATGACATGACAGGCATAATGGTAGCATGTAGGCAGACACTGGAGCAGTAACTAAGAAATCCACCCTGATTTGTAGGCAGAGAGAAGCTCTGGACTTGGCATGGGCTTTTGAAACCTAAAGGCCCACACTTAGTTACAATAAGTCCTAGTAATTTCAAGTAGCACCTTTTCCTGGAGCCTGAGTATTGAAATATATAAACCTATGGGACTATTCTTATTCAAACCACCACTCAGACAACAGGTCTACTTTCTCTAACATATTTTGAACTTTTCTGTTAGAATCTCTTGACTTGCTCCTTAGAGAGGAAGTGCATGTGGTAGCTGAGCTTCTTAAGAAGAAGGGCCTATTAGGAGAACTCTATCACTGTGAGAGGAAGATATACAATCTGCTAGCAGTGGCAAATTTCTAATACCCCAGGCTCCACACTGTTGATTTTCATTGTGAAATCTGTTCCTGACCAAGTGCCACTGAACCTATATGGGAACTAAAAAAAAAGAATACAGGAAACACTTTAAATCAGGCCTCATACATTCTGGGCTGGATTCTGCAGTAACCAATAATTGACCCCATCCCTTTATACAAGGCTCAGACTAGATCTGCAGGAGATGAAAACTGACTCTCCAAGGGTGACAGGGAGGGAGAGTTGAGTCTGGGTCACTGACATCTCCAATGATACCTGAAATAAAGGAAGAAGTATAAGATCACACAATCATTACCAGTGACTTTTTATGTTATTCTTTGTGTTATTCATCTCAAGTAGCACATTTATTTTTATGTAGGCAATTTTAGTTCATAGCCCACAGTACCCATTTAAAAAATAACAAGTAATTTAAAAACTCTAAGTTCCCTCTATGTACCATACCTCCTGTTATATCTGTTAGAATTTATACCAGTGTTCAACTGCTTGCTCTTCTGGAATGTTCCCCATTTTCACAGACCTTAATTTCATGTGCCATATTGGAAGATAAGACTTGAGAGAGAGAGAGAGAGAGAGAGAGAGAGAGAGAGAGAGAGAGAGAGAGAGAGAGAAGGAGGGAGAGAATTCTAACCATGTACAACATTGAGTCCCAAGGTTCACCCTGGATCCCAACTCTCTGTCCCCCTCTCTTTCTCCTTATCAGGGATACAGAGCATGAGCAGCTCTGGAACCAGAGCATGACAACTCTTTCTTAGTTAACCTGGGGAATCTTGATCAGTCTGGGCAATTTCACAGCTTCATTTTTATCTCATACATAACAGTTGGGACTTCCTAATGAGCAATATACAAATTCTGTGGTAAGCAGACTGTATATGTGTGCTTTCCATACTTGATTGTGTGTGATAGCCTATGCAGAATTCTTCCTCATGCTACTGATCATACACAGGAAAAATGATCCTAGATTTGGTTATCAGATTTGTTAAGTACATCACAATTTGCCATAATTCCTTTTCCACTTTATCTGGGCTCCACTTGGACAAAAACCCAACTTATTCTCATTTTAACAATCTTCCCAGCAGAGGGAGACAATAATACATATTTATGCTCTGAAGATCAATGCCCTTTGGATTATAATCATTGTAACAGTAGGGACAGGAGATGCTTCTAGTTTCTGAATCACTTGTCATCCAGTGTTTTCTTCTAGTTCCTCTCCTCTTCTGTGAGAGTGGTTTGGGCACACCCAGTTAATCAAAGGAGACTGGAGATACTGATATTTCCTTGTGGTGCAGATGAAGAAAAACTGGTCCTAGGATTCTGAACCTGAGTAATGATCTTCCAGGTAAGTAGGATCAGTGTCACACCTGTTTCCTTCTTATTCATCCATTGTAGTCCAGTATAGAGGTGATGCAGCTGATGGACTGTGTATCTTGTAACCTGAATGGAGAGTTCTGGTTAGCATCATAAAGACTTTTTAAGGTGAGAACATCAAGCCATAGGAAGAAATTGAATCAGTAAGTCAGAAACATTTTACATAATACCATAATACAGGTGATATTCAAATTTTCAGTCTGAACTCATAGCATCATTATAGGAAGTGAAAAGACCACCAAAGCATGATATTTCATTGGCTGTTGAAAAGTCCCTTTTCTCCATTTTTTCTATCTTAAATATTGCTGTTGGTGTGGATCTCTGCAAATGAATTCATTTTCCTTATGGTTGAGACAGCAGGTATACCACTCACATTTCAGGTCATAAATGAACTGTCTGAGAACCAATGTGAGTGTGAACTTTATATCTCCAAAGCCTTTTGTCACTCTTATGGGAAAGATCTGCGGGCGTGGACTTTCTCCACACCAAATGAGTACCACTGTAATATGTGGTTTCCTGGTGTCATTCAGTTGTTTATACATAGACCATACTCCAGGAACCTAGTCCACAACAATGTTATTAGGAGAGCACTATTGTCAATGCTGTGGTTTACTCCTGAATAGTATCATCATCTAGCACCCTTCTGTGGATATTATAATAATTTTAATGCTCTGGAGATTTAATTAAAAGTCCAATAATTAGATCACAGATGGACTGTAGTTTTATTTTCTCTAAGACAATATAATGTGCTGGAAATGAGCTTCCAGAGGAGTGGAAAGGAGGAATTACTTAGCACGGACAGGGACTGACCCAGTTCTCTCCATTTTATCATATCTTGTGTCTGATAATAACTGTAGAATGTTATGAGAATGCAACTTTATGAAGGAGGTGAAAGCAGAGGCTTCCAACTGAAAGAGCCCAGACACTGTGTTAGTCCAACCATACAGCATATGCGTTGCAATTGACATCTTACTTCCCAGAGAAAAAGACAGAAGATGGGCTTCTCTGTTGATTCCCTCAGGTGTGAGGCAGGTATGCTCAGAGACTGTTTTCCACCAACAGTTTTCCTGACCCTGGGACCTGAGTAACAATGAACTCTCTTCTGCTTGTTTGAGGAGAATAAATACACTTCATGTTATCATTGTGTCTGAGAATGTTCTGTTACATGCTTCTGTGAAAAAAATCAGAGAATGAGGTTTGGGTGAGTTGTAAAGCCACACAATAGGAAGGGAGAAATGAAAAATATGATTGTATTGTTTCAAAAGGGCCATAAGCCAATGAAAATGACAATTTTCATAGTTGGTTGAAAATGTTACTCAGCAGTTAAGAGCACTTCTTGCTCTTGCAGGGGGAACAGGCTCAATCCTAGCACCTACATAGAGGCTAGAAACCACTCCAGTTTCAGGGGATCCAACAGATCCTTCTGACATTTCTGGGTACCCAATACACATGGGTTGGATATGTAGGCAAAACTGCCATTTACATAAAAGTATAAATCCTTAAAAGCTTAATTATAAATTTCACTAATATTCAGTATGATATTCAAGTAAAAATATCATATCTTTTCATTTCAACTCTATTTTGTCACAGAAGTTGCTGCCAACTGTGGAATAAATTACAATTTTAAGTGAATCTGTTTGTTCATTAGCATAATTTTATTGATTAATCGAAACATACTTATATGGAGACAGTGCATGAAATATATTCATATTTATGTACAGAATTAGGGATTGGTCTATACTTCTTTTATCTCTGTCGCACACTCATTGATATATTCCAGGATCCAAACACTGTAACCATATGCTTCAGAGTCCATTGTAATTGGTTTTCAGTTTCTTAACGTATTCACCTACCTATTCTTTCTGACGCCTCTTCTATGTCTATCATTATTTTCAAGCCCTGAGTGTGTATAATTATCACCCTACCTGATCTCTATGTCCTACAAAATGGCCTGTACATGCCTGCTCTCTTCCAATCCAGCCCCTTATGGAAACTCACATTAAGTCCATGTTATCATAACTCCCAGTGGAGATACACTCTGGACCCCACTTATAGCTGTAACTCCCCATTTGTACTTTTATCTTCACTTTATTATGAGCTTGTTTTACCATGTAACTTGTGCACCTCTGCCTTAACTTAAACCAAGAGACATGTCCTCTTAGTATCTGGAATAGCATATGTAAGTTTAGGAAATGTTATGTACTTACAGACATGAATGGTTATTTCTGAGAAAAAAACTCACATTCCTTAAAGACAACAACTTGTGTTAAGAGGGGATAGAAGTCAGGGGCAATAATCTGGAGCTTCATAAGAATTTTGGGCATGGATATAATGCCAGCCTAATCTAGGAAGAATGATCATATGCCCAGATGGATGGAGAGAAAACCCATGACCTTTTCTGGCATGGGAGAAAGTAATTCTTGAATAGTTAAGCTGTGACAAATTGAGTAAAACAAGATTGTTTACCTGAAAAGATAGGTTAGTTACATGAGATACTGTTCTTCCTTATAAACCATTATTCTTACAGTGTTATTCCATTACTCTTCTGGGAAACACTGTGAGCAAGAAGCTGCATGGTGAATTGGAGAGGCCAGTCCAAATGGTTACATCTAAAAGAGGCTCCCACACCCAAGGCTCAGGGAACATTTGGAAAGATGGTGTGAAATTATTGACAGAGACAGAGGATCAGGGGTTTTGCTGTGAGATTGTGTCTCCTAGCAACATCAGAAGACATACCCATAAAGTCTCACCAACATGACCACCCAAAAGTGAGTTGAACAAAGAGGACACCAACAAACATGCCTCAATTCTTCATGAAAACTACAGATAAGTGAGTAAACTTGGAGCAAGAGAGTTGCTCCGCCTCAGGTAAGAGCACAACAGTTGATTGTCCAGGGTCAAGTGATTAGTACTGAAAATATACATAAAAGTAACATTATATTAACTCAACAGTTTATATTTAGGAAATACATGTGTATACAATTAGATATATTCATGTAATAATAATTTATAAAAAAGAGGCCATGAATTCTAAGAGAATAGGGACATGTATTTAGGAAGATTTTTTAGGACACAAGGTAAGAGAGAAACATTTTAATTGAAATTAAGTCTCAAAAATATAAAAGAAAAAACATAAGAAGGTGTTTAGGTCAAATAATACCCACAGCTACATATTAAATATGTCCCCATTTAAGTGCTGTCTAGTACTTTATCATATCTGATAGCCTCTGCCATGGAGAGAAACAAAACTAGGAAATTATATATTGAATTATGACAGAAATAAAAATAAGTTGCCATTTATGGACTGGTGCTGTTATTTTTTTGTCCAAAGAGGAGCACATTCCATGCAAATAAGGCTGTACTGCCTCTCTGATCTGAGATATAAAAGGATCACATGCCTGGTAAAATCCCAGCTGTTCCATTGCTGATTAGCATTTGCCCAGAGGACAGACCACTGCCCTGAGAACTTCTTCATAGTCAAGTCACACCTTGTGCTGGAGTCAGCCTCAGGCAGGTCCCAGTACAGACATGAAGTCCCCTACTCAGCTCTTGGGGTTGCTGCTGCTCTGCCTTATAGGTAAGGAATATAGAATTGGAAATTAATCAGCTGAGTGTGGTCAGTGCTTCCTGATCTCCATGAAAGTTCTCTTCTAAAAGAAGTATGTGGAAATTTATTTTTACTTTTCACATATCAGGTGCCAAATGTGACATTCAGATGATCCAGTCTCCAGCCTTCCTGTCTGCATCTCTGGGAGAAAGTGTCACTATTACATGCCGGGAAAGTGAGGACATCAGGAAGTATTTAGCATGGTATCAGCAGAAACCAGGGATACCTCCCACGTTCCTGATCCATAGGGCATTCGGCTTGGCCGATGGTGTCCCATCGAGATTCAGTGTCAGTGGATCTGGCACACAGTATTCTCTCAAGATCAGCAACTTGCAACCTGAAGATTTTGAAATGTATTGCTGTCAAAATGCTTATGGTACACCTCCCACAGTGATTCAAGTCATGACATAAATCACCCAGGGAAGCAGAAGTGAGAACACAGGCTGCCACAACAGATCCTTCTGGTGTCTCCAGCTGCTGAGAATGTTTTTCTTTGCCAGGGTATAAAGGTTAAAGGTCAATGTGATTTGCTATTTTGTATATGAACCAGAGAAACTGTTCCATATCCTAATTCTCTGTCCTTTTCCCCAGGCCTTGCATTAAAATCAAGGGAGTGTTTCTCTTTGCTCATATGGAAAAACAAAAACAAAAACAAAAGTTTTCCCAAGTAGCAGAATTATGATAACAGCTGAGATTCATATAACAGGGTTGTCACATAGACACACAGATACATACGCACACATACACCAAGGTGGAGTTATCTTGGCAAGAAAATTTTTTTATCTAATTTGAGTGTTAAAGTCCTGAGGAAGTAGGCTGGGGAGATGGGTTAGTAGTTGAGAGCACAAGTTCTCTTCTAGAGCACCTGGGTTTGAGTTACTTACTAAGAGATTCTTCTCAAACTGTCCTTCTGACCCCAGTAATGCTGACGTCATCAGAATCCAACATTCCTTGGAGTAACCTCTGCATCAACAAGGCAGATTCTTTGTTCAGTTATAATTTTGCATGAAAGCAAGAACTGTTTCAGTTCATTTCCCCTTATTCCAAAAATTTTAACATTCAAAGAATGGTCTAATTTTTTAAAAATTACTCGTACTTAATTATAATGAAGGTGTCACAATTTTAGAAGAAAAAAGTTAAATAAAGATAAAGGAACACATCAGCTAATATTGTATTCCAAATAAAATAGGTGACTTGAATGTGTACAATATTTGGAACCCATGTAAAACCAAGTATCCCTGCAGATAGGTATAACCCACCTTATTTAAATATTTTTGATGTTTTATTTTATAGAAATTATTTTACTGAATGTGCAAATAGAGTTTGATTTAAGAAAATAAAATATAACTGCTAGCCATTGTTATCTCCAATTCCTGGGTAACTGGGCCTCTTTTGTGGCCTCTAAGTGAGGGGATACTTCTGGTGATAGGAAGGAGAGTGAACTGTGAAGAGGTGAGAATGAAAATTCAGATACAAATTGACTTCATCAACCTGATCAGACTCAGGGAGTTTGATGCCAGGTTTCCTATTCCCAAGAAATTTAAATACAGTATAACTTGGAAAAATAGGTTCTTGATATAAAACAATCCCAACTACACAGGGGATCATAGTTACATAGAAATTCAACTCAGAGTACTTGCCATTTCTTCCAAGAAGATGGGTTCTAGAATTTGGCTACCTGTACTAGGTTAAGGACCTAGGGAAGGATCTGGCTTGGTCTTTGTCATAAAGTTAGTGTAGAGGTCATTTGAACTATTACCCATCTCTGGCCCTGGGTGTGGGAACTTGGGAAGTCTCTGGCTGTAAGGGTCATTTAGGTTACTAGTCACCCTTCAGTTCTGTTTGTAGGGGCTTGATATAGCCTGGACCAACAGATAACACAGATCACCAGGGTCGTAATTACTTCCAATTACCAGCCCTCAGGAGGGCAGTTCAGGTATTCTTTCTTTGTGGAAACACCGCTGTGTGATTAACATTTCTGATTTCTCTGTATATTTGTGAGTACAAGGACATTTGCTCTGTACTCCTAACAACTGAGGACATTGCAAACATATATTACACAACATGTATGCAGTCAAAACCCAATACACACAAAATAGAAATAAGTATGACTTACATATTTGTAAATCCTACTGTACTAGAATTCAGACAAATGCATCTAGAAACAGATTATTCTCAGAATATAGGGTTC
The DNA here is from genome assembly GCA_026225945.1 of Cricetomys ansorgei. Lineage (NCBI taxonomy): Eukaryota > Metazoa > Chordata > Mammalia > Rodentia > Nesomyidae > Cricetomys > Cricetomys ansorgei. The sequence goes on from JAMJFZ010003605.1 coordinate 77,089, forward strand.
ATTTTACACTAAAAGTAATTCTTTCTGAACATATGGTCCTCTGCTAGTGTGTGTCATGTCTTCTACTAATGAATTCTTTCCTAACTAGAAGATCAAGTGTCTTAGTTACTTTTCTTTTGGGCCTGGGTAAATATTTATTTGACTATTCCTTCCACATCAGAACCCATCATTTAAGGAAATCAAGCTAGGAAGTCAAGCAGGGCTGGAATTTGGAGGCAAGAGTTCATATAGAAACTGGCTTGCTCATCATGACTTAGTCAGCCTGCTTTCATTTTTAATAGTATTTTTTATTTTTCTATTTGTCTGAATACAAAGATTCATATATCCTAGTAACTGAAAGTCAAAAATGTCAAAATTTCACCTGTAAAGCTTAACTTGGTCTAGTCTACCACAAGATATCTTATACTCAACATCTTATCAATAACAAAGAAAACTAAGAGAACACACACACATACAAAAAAAAAAAACCACATAATAGGGCTCTCCATTCCCATGACCTTGGACTTTTCAATAGAAATATTATGCGATAGGAAGAAGTGGAATTTACCTGGGGAAGCAAATGTCAGTCAACCAGGGATACTGTACCCAGAAACGCTGTGCTTTATAATTCAATACTCCAGATTTTGTTCAAATTCCTGTGAGCAGAACACTCACACAAGCCACCGAGAATCACTTTCTTCCTCAATGAGACTCTGCTTCTCAGTGCATCCTAAGTACCTGTGGCCTTATAATGATAAGTGGAAGCCAGACACCAAGTATGACTTTCTGTTAATAAAGCCCACTTCCATTCAAACACTTCCCTGCAGCCCCTACCGCTGTGACTTCTACTTGCTCTTAGTGAACACCTTCCCTCTTGTGTTTAAGGTACACTACTCACAAAAGCCAAAATATGGAAATAACACAAGTGGTCCAGAAAGACAAACACAATAAAATCTTAGATGAAAAGTAAGATATTTCGTCTCCTAGAAGTTGAGAGTGGAATTGTGAATATCAAAGCAGCTGACTGAGATGGGACAAGCAGATAAAGATTTCTCATTATCTAAGAGATTGCAGTTAGACTGGAGTAAAGGACACTGTACAACTACTTCACAGTGTGTTAAGTAGAGACAATTATTACCTACAGGTGACCCCAAAAAGGCAGAAGAGAGAATCTTTGACATTGTTCACCACTGAGAACTAAGAATAGATCAACAGAAATTATGTAATCTCTAAGCAAGAACAATGCCTCATAAATGTTAAGGTTATGCAAAATAATACCAACACATTTATGTGGGAATACCAAAATATAAGAGAGATGAAAAACTAAAGTCAGAGTGAAATAATTTCTTTTCCAAATACAAAACACAAATTAGACCTATATAACAGTAAAGAAACTCAAGAGTAAACCCTTGAGAATCCCAGCATTAGCAGAAATTGTGTTCTGAACAGCAAGGAGAAAGCAATAAACAGCTGGAAAATGTTTGAGACAACAAACAAGCTGGAACAATAAACCAAGGTTTATTACAACTTACATGACTTTGAAGTGAAAGAGAATCAATCTCTTGGCAGGTGTCCAAAGAGATGTTGTAAGGCCCAGGCTAGACTTGACCAAACTTTAGTCAGGCTTGGAAATGTATAGGTAGGCCTGAATCTTCTCAGAAATCTTAGTCAAGAGACACTTCTGGGAATAACCACAAATGTTATACCCAGATGTCCCAAGCAGGCCCAAACCATAAGGGTTACACCCAGATAAGAATAGCTTTAGTTGCACGCTCAGCACTCCCCACCCGCAAGATAAATTACATGAAATGTTTTATTACCTTTTCACTCTGCTGACTGACTCCGTTGCTTCTGACCAATTAGCTTAGAGGTTACTGTGTTGCTATAGTAGCCATTAAGAAAGAGTATATAAAGGAATTGTTACCAAAATTAGCCATGAAAAGAGTATATAACGAAGCCTGTAAATTCTTTTGGGGGTTAACTCCATTGCCTCTGCTCCCTGCGTGGAGACACTATGGATGTCCACCTTGACGTGACAGCCAATGCATCGGTACAATAAACCTCATGCCTTTGCATCGATTCGTGCCTCAGTGTCTCTTTCAGGGTCTCACCTGATAAAGAAGACCCTCTGAGCCTTCTCATTGGCTCTCAGGAAGTTTATAGACGCCATGAAGACTGGAAAGGAGCAGGAAAGAAGCCTTTGGAGACGTACAAATTTGAGATCAGCTGGGATACTGAGACCCTGTTAAAAAGAAAAGTGGAAAGAAACCAGAGAAAAATCAAGAAATGTTAAAAACCTAATTAAGCAAGGTTTGACTCCTTCAAACATAAAAGTTAGTCACCAGGAAAGTAGAAGAGTTGTAAGGATCTAAGAACCAAATATCAGAAATCTAAAGTATGGTAAATGAGCATTGGAAGAACTTAGCAGAGACATACAGAAAGATAATAAAGAAGAGTACTTTAGTAATGTACTTAGAAGTGTGTAAGACGTATCAGTAAGAGAAAGTGGGACATCATTTGTTCTTTAGCATTGTAGAACATTTAGGTCTAATAGTCTCACATCAAGCATTCTGTATCAAAGTGCAGAGTACACATTTTTCTCAACAGCACATGAATATTGACTAGGATATAATATGTATAAGTCATAAAACGTGAGTCACAAAAATTCTAAGGTCATTATCTTCTTTCATGTGCACTTGATGTGGAGAGGATCTTCTGAATATGTGTGTGCACATATGTGGGTGTACCTCCAAGTGTGCAGGTCAGAGATTAACTTTGAAACTGACCCTCAGAAGCACTTTACCTTATTTTGGTTTTGTTTTCTTTTTGAGACAGAGACTCTCACTTGCCTGAAGCTTGCTGAGTAAGCTAAACTGGCTGGACAATGAGGCCCCTGGATCTGCAGTTCTCTGCCTCTCCAAGAGCTGGGATTACAGTCATTTTCTGCTATGCTTGAAATGTTTTTACATCTCCTGTGGGTCAGACTAATACCTGCCTGTTCCACAGCAAGTAATTTATGACCTAATCAATAGGAGAGGAAAGGTGATCAGTTACAGTTCCACTTCACAGTCCATCATGAAGGGAAGTTAGGGAAGGATCTCAAGCAGAACTGGAACTTGGAAACAGGAACTTACGCAAAGATCATGGAGGAGTGCCTTTTACTGTCTTACTCCCCATGATTTAATCTGTTTACTTTCTTATGGTGAGGTCTCTCAACAAAAAAAAGTGCCTACTACCAAACAAATTGAGATGTCCCTCTTACACGGTTGGAGATGACTGAACCCCTGAGTTGTGTTTTGTCTTCCAGGTGTGTGCCATAAAAAATATGCCTACACACAAATATGTACAAACACATAACAAATAAATAAATATAAGAATATCATTGCACTGAGATAATTGCAACATGAAAAGTTATACATGCTTAATGCATATAAAAACAAATGGGTTAAAGTACACCCTTAAAATATCAGTAGTCACAAACCAAGAAGCTGCAAATACCAAAGATCCCTTCCTAATTTCAAAAGTCTCTTCAAACCATATTTCCTGTGTCAACTATTTTAATATTCATCAGTTTTATATTCTCATAACAAATGCTTGAAATATAAGTTCATAGAATTTTTATGTAGTTTCAGGCTTAGATAGAGACAAATTCAACAGACCACAGGAGATAAAGCTCCTAACTTCTACATTTAATACTCTTAAAATGACAGCTATTTTCCTGTAAAATTGATTAAAATGGAAATAAAGCATTGTTAGTCAAATCACAGAGACTGACTGTCATAACTACCTGCAGGTGTCTGCAAACAGACACCAAAGTCAGCTAGCTGTGACATGGTGACTATTTTTAGCATGGAAATAATTTAAGAAAGGCATTATAAACCCTTAAATTTTTATCTATACCATGATTTGTTTTTTAGGAAAGTGAGGTCCAAATTTTTATTTCTTTAAAGCTTTTTGTTTTACAAGGCTTTGTGTTAGAGTCTGCTGACCTGTGTCATCAGCATGTTAGATTCAAAGCAACATGAAGCAGTTTACTCTGAGCAGCAGGGTGTGGGGCTTAGTGTGCTCCATTTTTTGTCCATGCATGATATAAAACATACGATTTTTTGATCTATTTTTGTATCAGATCACCAAAGCCATTACGGCATTTGAGTGGGAGTAGGGCAGTGCTCAGCAGTTTAAACCATGTGCTTGGATTCAATATGGCCAAAGTCCATCAGGACACTGTGGGGAAGGCACAGTTTGACCAATCACACTTTCTCATCCCTCCCTCTCACCCAATCAAATCTTTCTCAAGGAAAATGAGATCCCTCTATTTTTTACCCACCAAAGTTATTTTTTTTATTACATTTTGTAGTTACTAACATGAGCGTGAGAGGGAGATTATTTACTGGAGCATGGCCTTAGCACTGATCACATCACTGAAAATTTGATGCCCTTTTCCCACATCCATTTCTGCAAATAGTCTTTTGTGAGACCTAGGGTCTTGTTAGCTTCTATTATGTGAGAAGATCCCTGAAGGTGTGACTGAAGGCAGGGAAACAAACAACAAAGGGGTAGGAATGGTAATTTGGGTCAAACTGACTTTGTCAACCTGGATTAAACTTTGGAGAGTCTGATGCCAGGTAGTTTATTGACAGCATAATTAAACTTAATAGAATTCAGAAGAAACATGTTTCATCCAACAATCATGTTTGGAGAGAACATGGGTGTGAATTAATGTACTACGAGTGAGCACTAAGAATCCCATACTTCTAATATCAACTTACTCCTCCTGATATTAGTGACTTTTGCATTGTCATGATGAAAATACCCAATAGAAACAATTTATGTGGAACAGATTTATTTGGGCCCATCCTTCCAAAGGTTTCAGACCATTAGAAGAGGGAAGGCCTGCAGGACTGGACAGGAACAAGGGACTGGATAGTCCAGAGACAATTCCTAAATGTGTTCTGCTATGCTCATACATTGGCGCCTATCCCAATCATAACCAGAGAGGCTTCCTTCAGGAGCAGATGGGAACGGATGCAGAGCCCCTAACCAAGTATTGGTCAGAGCTCTGTAAACCCTTCCGAAGAGAGGAAGGAAGGATTGCAGAGACCAGAGAGGTTAAAGATACTGTGAAATCAACTGCCATAGAGCCAACTGACCAGAAATCATAGGAGCTCAGAGAGACTGAGTTGACATACACGGAGTCTGCAAAGGTCTGTGATAGGTTCATTACATGTATCTTAAGCTTGTGCCTGGTATTCATATAGAACTCCTAAAAGTTATCCAGTGTCTCTGACCCTTTTATCTGCCCTTCAGACACTTTCCATTTCTGTGTTGCCTCACCCAGTATTGATGTAGGGACTTGTGCTGAACTTGGTCTATCTTATGTTAAGCCCTGATTAATTTGTAACCCTGGGAAGCCTCTTTTTTGAGAGGAATCAGATGTGTGGGGACTGGAGCAGAGGGTTGGTAGTGGCATGGGATTGGATGTGGAAGAGAGGATGTGGGGGAGACTGGAAGAGTGAAGAAAGGGGGGATGTGATTGGAATATATTTTACTAGAGAAGACAAAATAAGTTGTAAAAAGGGGAAGGCATTTGAAGTCATTGCATTAAAACCACAGTAGATTTGAAAACAAGAGCTTGGATTGAAAGAGTCACAGATCATATATACCCAAATTATGCCCTCATTTATCTATCTCCGTCAACGTGGGCATACATAACTAAGGTTTCTAGAAACGTAATATGTTTATAGTTGGTGAACAAGTATTTATGATGAAAACTTTAGGAAACATTGAAGCATGAAATCATAGAATGACAGAGACCTCACAGGTGGGGTAATCCAGATAGCAGTTTCTGTTAATTAAACAGTATTTCTAGGGTATTCTTAGAGGGTCTTCTTCTGTATGAAGTGCAAGGATAGCACAGCTAGGACAGCTCAAGCATAAAGACTGCTCCTATCCAAATTGTGAGACATTTTGTCATATCTGTACTCTTGGGTCTAAAGGCAAGAAGGATCAAAGCAAAGTGGCCAAACAGAGAGTCCTACACTATTCTGCCAATGATCTTCAAAGCTCAGCTGAGTCTGAAAACAGGTGCAGGCGCTAGAAAGAGCAGCTGGGTTAGCTCAGTCTCACTCTCCTGGACACATGGGAGGCTTGTGTTTTTACTTGTATCACTGTGGGAGGAACACCCTGATGCTGTTGATTGGAATAAGTGGCAGAGTCCTCAGGATTCAGGCTGCTGATGGTGAGAGAGTAAACTGTTCCAGATCCACTGCCACTGAACCTCTATGGGACCCCGGTTTGCAGAATAGATGCTGTATAGATCAATAGTTCAGGAACATTACCTGGTTTCTGCTGGTACCAGGCTAACCAACTATTAATGTTCTGACTGGAATGACAAGTGATGGTGACTCTGTCTCCAAGAGATGCAGGCAGAGTGGATGGAGACTGGGTCATCTGGATGTCACATCTCAGACCTGAGTTTGGAAACATAAAACAAACATGCCATGTTAACCTTAATGTAAGACAACTTCCATGAAAACCCAGGCAGCACTCACCATCCTTCTTACAAAGTTCTCTTCTTCTGTCTTCCTTACCTGAAAGCCATACCATCAAGAGCCCGAGGAGCTCAGCAATGACCCTCATGTTGATGGTGTATCCTCACTGAGAATGACTTCTGCACATGGTCTGAACAAGTTCTGAAGAAATCCTCAGAGTTTATGGCATATGCAAATCAGCAGGCATATGCAGGGATTGCATCAGCTGTAGGACTGGCTGGGCTTCTCTAAGAGACTCAACAAAAGCACCAGACTGCCCTTGAATTTGAGACAGAGAGGAACAGAACAGATTTGCTTTCAGATAACATGTTCCTATCTGTGGGTCAAAGAACAATATCAAAGTAAGAATCTGTATGTGGAATGTTGTTTTAACACTCCCTGTTCCTGTTCATGCAATCTCTTAGGTACATCCCAAATAAATGTGGTAACTGACCTTCTGAAGCTATCCCAGAAATTAAGGGAAGATTTATTCATTTTCTTACTGATTTTCTTTAAAAAAAAAAGTTATAAACTTTGCCCTAAAAATTTTGCAGATAAGTAACAACAGCACACATTGAAATTATACAGAAACAAGTCTATACAGTATAGACTTTACATATGGTAAATATGGAAGCTGTAGATATTTACATTTCATTTTGATGCCTTCTACTGGATTTTGAATGCATCAGATACACAGGTGGTACGCAGACATACAATTATGCAAATCACCCAAACACATAAAATAAATTTTAATAAAGAATAAATTTTTTATTGCAAGTAAGCCACATATGCAGGTGTTTATAACAAGTAGTCACATCAATTCTACCATCAAGATACATAGAGAAAAGCAATGAAGATACACTAACACACCCCTAGCTTATTTCACTTTGTATAACCCACAATGCCCTGTCTAAGGAATGTCAACACACACAAATCATTAAAAATAAAGAATCATAAAGCACTACCTCTAGTCTGGAGGAAGTAGACGACTGTCGATGAGAAGAGGGGGAAGAAAATACAGGAAGATAAAGGAGGAGAACATGACCAAAGTTCATTGAGTGTGTGTGTGTGTGTGCGCGCGCGCGCATGCGTGTGCACCAGACTGTAAGTCAGACTACAACCTTCAAGAGTTGGTTCTCTATTCCTACTACAGGGACCCAAGGAATTCAACACAGGTCATCAAGTTTTGGGAAAGATGCATTTACCCTCTGAGCCATTGTTAAGGTCCTGATCATAACTTTATAATGTCTCTCTTGCTTGAGTTTATGAGCCTTTTGCCTAGGGCACTAGGCTTTTGCCCTGGTCATTGTGACTCCAGCTGTTAAGCCTGGCTGAAATTTGGACAATTCCAATCTTGTAGTTCTTTTGAACATTTTTCCAGCAGGGGGAGCTACTGACATATGTCTAATGTAGCAAGTACATCACCCTTGAAGTAGGCAGTAAATTGAACATGATAAAGGAGAGATAAACTCTTAATCCACTTGCCAAGCAGTGGGGTCTCCAAGTCTCTGTCAATTTATGTGAGAGTGGCCTGGGCACATATGATTCCACAATTAGCTACTGAATGCTGGTAAATCTGAAAAACCCAATCTCCAGCAGAGGAAAATAAATCTTTCCAAGACACTTATTCCACATAAACCTGCTTCCTGAATAAAAAGTATCAGCTTTCACATCTGATTTTCCCTCTGCTGTCACCTGTTTTAGTCACAGTACCAGAGCAGATGTTGATTTGCATCCTCCATTGTTTAAAATTTAGAACATATACAATGTCAGGAGGAAAAAATTCATAAAGATCCGGAAGCAAGTCTTTGGTCTTGACACACACTCAAAGGCTCCCCTTAGACTTCTATGAAGCTTCTCCCTCCAATTCTTTCTTTAGAGCATTCAGGGTTTTTTTTTGTAAGTCAAAGCAATGACTTGTATTTAGTATCAGTGTGAAATAGATCAATGAATCAAAGTATTATGAAAGATTTACCATTTGGGTTAATATAACATGTGTAGAGTGTAAAGGTCTTTAAAGTGTCATCATATTTAGTGTGGCCAAGACCCTGTGCAATCAACAGAAATCAAGGATCCTTAGAGACATGCAGAAGAGTCCCACAGGAAGTTAAATTGTAGGTAGCATCAGGAGTTTTGTCTCCTGAATCTCCTTTTAGAAGGTAAACTGTACTGGCTGTGCAATTCAAACACATCTACTCTTAAAGAGAACAGGGTTCAGTTCAGCTCACAACCATCTGTAACCCTAGTTGCAGGGGATCTAGTGTCCTCTCCTGGCTTTTACATTGACTATATGAGCTAAATACACCCATAGACATAACATCCATACACATAAAATAAAACATCAAATTTTTAATTAGAAAAGATTATATCCAAAAGCCATGAAAGGCACTTTCTACTATCAAAGGATAAATGAAACAAGGAGGCTGAAAATAGAAACATAAATTAAGCAGGAAGTGTGTGGTCTTATGTTAAACTGTTGATTCAGTATTGCACAATAAGCAGTGGTACTAATGGGCTTCCATGGGATATTTCATAATTGCTTTTCAACTGTTATTTACTCTTCATGAAATATATTTTATAAAGTTTTCATTATAGAGTCTGTCTCACTCACCCCATCTTTTTGAGGATCATTTGTATTGGCACCCTTGTGGTTTCACAACAGATTATCAACACAATAATGACTTCCAAGGGCAGAGCAGTAGTTGATGGAATCTTTGTGTAAATACAGTAATATTTTCCACTTGGAAATTAATAAGTACATATTCTGAGAATGGTACCCACTACTGGATCTTCCGATTGCTTGGAGATTTGACTTGGTATTCCCTAAAACATCCAGGAAGGGTGGTTGACATAAAATACATCAATGTCATGCCTTGCCTTGTGTCCTTTGGATGAATGTGAGCCTAATCACAGGATGAAATGGACGAAAGATACATCTTTAGTTGGTTATATATTGGAATATTTGTTTTGATACAACCACCAAATAGTGAGCTCCACAGCTCTCCTAATTTTCCTCTCAGAATTTAAACATTTTCCTTGGATTATTCCTGATATATATTAACATTTCTTGGTGTGTGTGTTCATGTAAGTATGTGTATCTTGTCTGTGCTACATACCTCGCCTTAAACATATCTAAATGAAAACTATTTTATCCAGATTTTTTTTTGTTTTTCAAGATAGGGTTTCCTCTTTTTTAACTCTAGGTGACATGAACTCACACTGGAAACCAGGCTGGCCTTAAACTCAAAGAGATCTACCTGTCTCTGCATCCCAAATGCAGAGATTAAAGGCATGCACCACTACTGCCTGGCTAATGCTAATTTTAGAATAGTAAATAATGTTTTCCATTCAAAAACGCAATGTAGCAGAGTGAGCGTTTTCCATCTGTTAGTGGTTTTGCTCTTCTGAGTTATCTAGTAAACATGTTATAAATGTGATCTACTTAAATTAAAAATGAGAAATCTAGGATTTAACCATCACTTTACTTACGTGTCTTATCCTATTTTACTAATCACAACATGGAAGTTTTCATTAATATGTTAAACTAGCATGAATATTTGATGATAAAAGACATGTTAGTTGTTTTTTTCTTTTATAATTCAAGTGTTATGTTTCTTAATACTTTCCTAGATTTGTTTTCTACTTTTTAGTTGATTTCCTGAAATATCTGTTGGGTCACTATACTTAGTTTGATATACTTTTAAGAAATTATTTAATTTGCCCACAATGGCAGAGGTTTCAGTCACAGTTTATTTTCTCCTTTTCTCTAACCTGTTCATTTGCTCATGCTTTGTCTTGGAGACTGGCCTCAATGCCTTAAATATGACAACCTTCTTTATTTCACAGTGCCAAAAGTATACAGAACATATGAAAAGGTAAATGATAGAGGTGTGGGTTTTGCTTAAGCCTCTTCATTGGGCTGCTCAATATTAAATTAACTCCTTTTGTGAATGAAATTAGTGCCTTAGTGTCTATAGCCAAGTGAATTCACCCAGGTGAATGCAATAACTAAAATATTCTATAGTTCATCTTATTAAATAAGCTCATGTTCTCTAATGCATACATATAGGAATTTGAATATTAACAGATTATCATTGTGTTTCTTTAGTTTAGTTCTTTATTTGCTATTTTATTTTGATATTTTACTAGATGAACAAATATTACATATATCTTGTAAATGAATAATCCCTAAAATGCCACTGAGTGCTTGGCCTTGGCCCTTTGCATATGCTTCCATTCACTACCTAGGGAAGTCTCTCTGATGATTACTGGGCTAGGCACTAATATATGACCATGCAGGATATCATTAGGAATCATCTCTGGGCTATCCAGTCTCAGTTTCCTAGCCAGTCATTCAGTTTCATGCATGGGTTCCCTCCTATGAGGTGGGCCTGTGCCCTTTCACTGCCCCAGAAGATCCTGTAGGGAGGACAGTTTACAAGTCAAAAGTCTTGTGGCTGGAATAGTGTCCCAGTCCCACCAAAGGAAGACTTGTCTGGTTACAGAAGATGGCAACGATGGTTCCCAAACCTCCATTACGGATGCTCGCTAGGGTCACCCCTGGATATGCCAGGGAGATTCCATTGCACTAGGTGTCCTCAGAATCTCCTAAAGGTCCCTCAATTATGTTGTCTTTCCCTATGTTTTCAACCATTCCCTCCACCCTACCTGATCCCTCCTGTCCTCATATCTGGCTCTCTCAAGTTGGCCTGCAACATGTGTTCTATCTCCCCTTTCAGGGAGATCCATGTGTTAGAAAGGTATGGTTAAATACTACAACTCACAATTCTTAATATAAAGTCTTTATATAAAAAAGAAGCTGAAGTTTCCAACTGGGCTCCCTGAGCTCCAAGTAATTCCAGCCATAGAAAGAATCTCCAATCACTAAGGCTTTAAAGGACACTGAAATTTAGAAGCAGCCAGGCAAGCTAATTGTATCCTATCTGTGCCCTCTGCATAACCAATGAATATAACATGTCTCCTTTTCATAACATTAAGAACAGAGATAGGGACAACTGAGGCACCCGAGTTGTAGCATCAATTGTGTTATAACATGTAGGTTCCATTTAGTCTCCCCTATCCGGGATGACAAAGCCATTTTGTACAGAATTGTGGTCTCCAGTGAAGAAGAGAAACCAGGAGCTACAGGGAGCACTAAGGACCTTGGCCGTAAGCTGAGTGCTAGAAGAACAAACACTTGGGAGACAGCTTGAGAGATCATCTCATTTTAATGAAGAAGCAGGGTGAGATAGATGCTGTAGTAAAAGGGGAAGTGTTCAAGCAGCTGCCAGACAATGTGAACTTGAGGGCAGGTTGGAGAAAAGGGAATTTATCAGATGCTACTTGTGCTGGAGCATGTCAGCAGTTCCCAAGTGTGTGTCTGGGCTTGTATGCCAGAGCAGGGGAGGGGAGTAGTCCCATTCCTGCAGTTCTCAAGGTGAGATACCCAGGGTTTTGACCTGTCTTGACCTCTTCCCTGATTCCTGGCCTCACAGTGGCAAAGAAACAGAAAATACTGTAGTGATGACAAGCACAGACTCTGTTAATGTAGAAATTTGTCATTGACACAAAAATCTGTAATTTGATTTTGTAAGGTATATACAATAGAAATGGAAAGTCAATATTGTAATAAAAGGTGTTCTTCTGCTATTCTGGGAGCTAAAATACAACTGTTAATGAGCATATATATTGGCTAAGCATGTGCTTCTATGCCCTTCCCTAGTAGTCTATAGTTGGAGCTCTAATGCTTCCATTTGCCATACACAGAGTAATATGTCAGCAGTTAGTGGTCAGTGCTGCAGTACCCTGTTCTCACTCTTGTGAGCGTATCTCATTAAGATGTCTGTGGTAGACCAAATAAAAATAATAGATTATTGATCAAAATAGTCCAGAAGTGAAGAGCAACCTCTATGTAACATGATACTTAATAGAAATTTGAAACAGGAGTCTGCCTTCTGAAAATTTCGGACAACAAGGTATTTCCTTATTAAGATAAAAGCACAGCTTTAAAGATGTCTACATATTGATGTCATTTAGACATCCTATTCATTATGTGACTTCACGAGGATCCTTTATTGTTTATAATATGTTCTACTTTCAATCCACTCAATACCAGTACCTTTGGGAGTGCACTTCCAAGATATTCTTATTCTTCTATAGTTTCCTCAATTTGGGGACTTGCTATTTGACATTGGAAGTGAGAAGAAAATTATTCAACATCCACAAGCATCTGTAATATCACAATATACTAGACTGCTGAGATTCGATGTTTATTGTTTAAATACGGGAAAGCACAGCCTCAGAAAATAACACATATCATTTTATTTCCTATTGGAATCATTTGAGTAAGACCTTGAGTAAGAAAGTTCAACCTGCCAGAGTTTACTGTATGTTTCCTACTAATTACTATTTCCTATATAGCTCCAAAACAACCACACAAACAAGTAATCAGCATTTTGGTCAAGTGTACTCTTCCCTTTTACACTGTTTCTGCTGTTCTCATGGTATCTTTTGTACCCAGGTAAATCATCTCTTCTGTCTCTTTTATAAACATCTGCATATAGACACAGAATGACCCAGAATAACCAGGTGTTTTTATCCCAGGCCTCATCAGTTTCTTTTACCTGGAATAGTCTGAATTATTTCCTTAATTACTGATATTGGTGTTTTTGAAGATTACGTACCATTTACTTTCCCTTTGCCTCTCCCTTTCAACTTGTTTTTGACTCAAGAATTAGATCAACTATTTTCTAATGGACAGAGTATGTCTGTGCTATGAATCTGTGATATAACTTTATCTTTTAGCTATGGTATTCTTAATGTTGCTTTCCAGTTAGAGCAGCTTTGATTAATCATACTGGATTGTCAAAATATTGAGCCTGATAAAAGATTACCTATAAGAAAGAAATTTGTGAAAATTCCTTATCTTCCACAAAGGATTCCAGACATTCCCTATGTTCTACCTTTCAAAACTGCCACCTGTGGTTGGTACAGTATATGGGACACTGACTGGGATGAAGGCTCAGGTGATGCAGTTATTGTAAATCATTAGCCACACTGTGGTGGGCCTTTTCAGTGAGTCACCCATACTCCTTTAACAGACCCCTAAGAAATGTCCCCTTAAGCAATCCATATAAAACCATTATCTCACCCACCCGTAGGTGAATATATTTCTCATTGTTCTGTTAGTGGACTGTCTGGGATGAATATTCATTTCTGTGCATCTCTCCAGCGAATGTCCTTAGAATGTCTACAAAGGTACTACCAGGCACTTGTAGTCTCAATATTGGTGAAGTACAACAAAAAGTCCACATTATTTTCATCTGGAACCTCTCACTTTGGCTTATAGAACATCATCTTATGTATTCAATGTTTTTTTCATTATTCTTCTGGTTACTAATTTTCTCTACTTTTGAGGACATCACTTATATTGGCTAGAAATCAGCAAAATTATCTGAAAAGAATTGCCACTTTTAAACACCTTGTGTCCAAACAGTCAAATTCTGAGGTACTGTTTGTTTATCCACAACAGGGGGTGCACAATTTTGGGTGATTCAATCTACTTGAAATGTTCAGTTTGGTCTTTGGTTAAGATGTCTCTGGCAAACTTTTCTGTTGCATAAATATTTTTCTCTTTTATAATTACTGAGGATTTATGTAAATATGGTTGATTTTTTTGTTAAATTTGTATTGCTATTTAAAGTATTATTCTAATTTAAATACTCCAGTTTTCTCCAGCATGGTAATTACTGTCTGTCTCCTTCAACTCTGCAATTGGATTAATTGATGTCTTATCCATAGCTGCTTCTATTAGTGACCATTTGATCCCCTCAAGCTTAAAGAATTTCTTTATTGAAAATTCTAGATTCAGAAATTGATATTCACTCAAAGACCAGTGATTTGTTTTCAATTTGTAGAATTATTTAAAAGTTTTGGGTTCTTTGGGAAGCTAGACAAGTCATCTCATCTATGGTATGGAAAGTCATCGATCTACAGAATTCAGTTCACACTAATCCACACAGAAGCATGTGCTCGTTTTTCTAGATAAATCATTTAAGTATAAATGTTAAATAATTCTAGTGATATTTCAAAAACTCATAGTTCATTTAGATATTATATTTCAAATCCCTTTTCTTATATTAATTATCATGGAGCATATTTTCATTCATTCATTTATTTATTTGATCAATTTACTGTTCTAATGTATCCACACTTTGTCAATATCGCCCTTACCTCATTGGAAAACATCTTCATATCTATGCACACAGCTGCTTCTTTTTGGGGCATGCCTCAAACAGTCTTAGAGAAAGTCACATACAGAGAGAAACTACCTATGTTAGTGATCTTCTTCCACTGCTCTTGATCTGACAGTCTGAGCACACAGTAAGAGCATCACCTAATATAGAAGGGCCAACTCTTGAACTCCACTGTGACTGCAACTCTGTATGAAAAGTTTTCATCCTCATTCTTGCATTTTTTTTCTTTTTTCACACTCAATAACCTCAACTGTCCTAAATAGATCCATTTAGAACCATTATTTCTAGGACCAATAAACAATATAAATGCCATAAAATATACATATTTAGAGGACAGACAAGATTCAAATGTATGAATGAGTGCATGTTAATTAGAGAGCTGCTATACCTGGAAACAATGATTTGCTTTAACTCTAGATAGAGGACAGGAGAAGTAATCTGTATCATCTAGGAATACTAGGCAGACACTCACCTAGTTATAAGCAGAGACTGAAAGGAGGCCTAGTTTCCTCACATGGGAAAAGGAGAAATGCTAATTCTTGCTGGCAGTGATAAAAGGAATCCAACAGAGAAATCATGGGTATTTCTCTGAAAGGCAGATTACTTAGCAGAAGAGAAGATTAGTGATGTCAGAGCCTGGTGTTTGTTATAAATCACAGTTTTATCTGGTAAATTGTTTTATGTTATGTTTCTGTTTCTCCCGATATATGGTATGGAAATAGAACAAAGGAAAGACAGTCTGTAATCAGCGTCATATTTAAGCAGCAATGAAAGGAATCTGAGCTTTTTTTTCTATTCCTGGGATTATGCTTTGTGAAAAGTCAAATCCAAAACAAAATAGTAGCATAAAAGACATGCATTACAATTGGATTCAATCACATTACAATAGTATGTTTTCACAGGCAATGTCAATAATGTCCACGAGGCCCAATACATTCATTCATTGTAGAAAAATTTTGCACATTCATCATATGGCATAGGACACATGGAGACCCAGGCCCTTGCTGACTTATGAGGAAGAACCATCCCCTAGCTGACTTACAGAGAGGAACTAGTAGTTTGTGCCTTTTAACCAAATCCCTGATGAATTGCCTATGCAAAAGCACCAACCACTGATCTGAAGACTTCTTAATAAGCTATTGCAAAACAATGTAGCTATCAGTGACAATGAGGACAAAACTACGGCATGATGACTCCTATGCATCTCCCAGGGCTCCTTCTGGGACTCCTGCAGCTCTTGATCCCAGGTAAGGAATGATGGCTCATAGAATTGAGTAGCATAGTTAATAGTACTTCCTGTTTCTTCAGGGATTATCTGCTGTAGTATAATCTACAAAATATATTCATTGTATGTTTCCAAACTCAGGTGCAGATGGAGACATCCAGCTGACTCAATCCACATCTCTTTCTGCATCCCTTGGAGAGACAGACACCATCAAGTGTCAGGCCAGTCAGGGCATCAGCAGTTATTTAAATTGGTACCAGCAGAAACCAGGGAAATCTCCTGGGCTCCTGATCTATGGTTCATCCAACATGGAAGATGGGGTCCCATCAAGGTTCAGTGGCAGTGGGTATAGAACAGATTTCTGTCTCACCATCAGCAACTTGGAGCCAGAAGATATGACAATTTATTACTGTGCACAATATGATGAATATCCTCCCACAGTGATACAAGTCATAACAAAAACCCCCAAAGGAAACCACAGTCTCTGTTTTGGGAGCCCAGCTGTTCTTTTGTGTACCTCTAACTGTTGATAGCACATTTCAGATTCACACAGTCTTTGTAGGAAATTTTGAGGTTTTGGTAGAAGCAGACACAGCACCTCACTGTTTTTGTTAATTCTTCTTTGCCCTGGCAGCAAAACATTTCTACCCATGAGAAATTTTT
This sequence comes from Cricetomys ansorgei, assembly GCA_026225945.1. Lineage (NCBI taxonomy): Eukaryota > Metazoa > Chordata > Mammalia > Rodentia > Nesomyidae > Cricetomys > Cricetomys ansorgei. Next base: position 93,741 of record JAMJFZ010003605.1, read on the forward strand.
TCACTTCCTAAAAATAACATGACCACTACTAAAATTAATTGGCTTCAAGACCATCAGTTTTTGTTTTTTTGTTTTCTGTTTTTTGCAATGTCCCCAGGACAGGCCATTGTTTTACATTTTTGTTAAAATTTATTGTGTTTCTGTATTTATTTAGGGGAAAGGATGTGTAATGTTACACATGTGAAAGCCAGAAGACAAGCTGAGGGAAGTCAGTTCTCTGCTACCAGGCCAGTTCCAGAGACAGAAACAAAGTGTCAGGACTTGGCACTAAATTCCTGTACACTCTGAACTGAGTAATAGGACCCTCTGATACTCTTTAAAATGTAAGAAAATTAGTAGTCATAGACATGACAATGCCCTGTTTCTTCAATGTGTTTACCAGTCAGAAATCTAAAATTTTCTAAAGCTGCAGTTCTTTTTACATCCCAGAACTGAATTGATTTCTTGGTTGGGGGACATCAGTATTCTACCTTCTTTTCTGACAGTTAGTGATGAGTTGCATGATTTATTAGAATGGAGAATGATTAGTGGTGCAGCACCTCAATACTTCAACAAAATCAGACTTCTGATAACCATACACCTGGGTTTGTCTAGAAACTATAGGGCTACTGCCTACATAGATGAAAGAAGAGTAAGGACCCACTTCTTGCTCTAAGCTGCTGTCCTTGCCAACACGCTTCTGAGAATGGGATGGAACAGGCTTAGAGCGGGTAGGTCCTGGGTTTATCAGTTCTGTGATCATGCTGTGTTGGTGGTGTGTGGCTGATGCTCACTGAGTGACCCTGCATGTATCATTTTTGTTGTCCTTCTCACTCGTGTGTGAGAATATGCCACCTAAGCTTAAGCATTAATCTCTTTCTCCATCTTCAGGAGAATTCGTGTTTCCAGTTAAGCTAAAGCCATGTACATGGAGCATGTCTGGTATCTGGAAAAATGAAGATCTAGAGTTGAAAGATTTGATTCTTACATCTCTGTATTGTTTCCCAGTGTCCTACCAGATTCAACAATCAGGGAAGTGCAACAAGCTGTGCCTTCAACATTATACTCACTATGAATCCTGTGACCCCAGAGCATCATGGATGCTTGACTACTGCTGGTCCGATCAATTTTGTAGCTTATACAGGAAACACAAGGGTGATTGCCTTGGGGACAGAACATCAGTACATTTTAATTGCAACTCTCTTGTGCAGGCCAAGTTTCAGGTGCATGCACACCTGGCCCCCTTAACTCACTCAGCTGGGATAATTAAGAAGTGCTTTAAACTACAATTCTAGCCATCTTCTTTAGAAGCTTGCAACTGAAACCATCTTTCTAAACATTTCATTGCTACTCACTTTAAATATTGTCTTCTAGGAGTTTTGTAACTTCTCATATGTTATTTTCAAATAAAATCATATATTGGAAGAACTCAAAGTAATACAACAGACAAAGCCTTATACTTTGAATGTATGTTTAGTATAAATTCTAATTTCATTCCCTCCTTGATATCGTGAAATGTTAGCATTTTTAATGAAGGATATTTCTGATATTAAACTCTAACCATACAAGAAAATATTTACCAAAGATCTATTAAGTTGATTAGGAATTATTTTATCTGAAACAAACAATCAAACTATTATTTAACATGTCACTGTATACTTTGTAGTCTGTGTGACACAGTGGAGTCAGTGTCCCACAGCCCTTGGCCAAATATCCGATGGGTATGCAACCAAACATCTTCTTGCATCCTTCTCTCATTAATATATTTCTTGATGTTTCATTCTTTTTAAGATCAAAATGATTTGCCATGATAATCAAAATTCTTGACAAAGGAACAACTTTACCCTCAAAAGAATTTAACACCTTCAGTCAGTCTTGCACACAGGGAATATCATGTGAAAAATGAGCTTTGGAAAACTACCCAAGTTAATCATTGTGATACCTAGACATGACACTGAAAGCTCAAAGAGGGAACAATGTAACTGCAAAAATTCCACTTGATTCAGAGGAATACCAACCCAAAAAATTTAAGGGGCTGTGGCAACTAAAGCATGTGTTGGAGTCAGGGAAGAACAGGGTAAGAAGCAGGGAATGAAGGACTGTCTAGAAGCTGGAATGTCATGATACAAATTATCACATCTAGAATCCAAAGAAACTCAGTCATTCCTACTTTTCAATTATATCTCAGTGAGAAATTTGATTCGAGAAATGGGGAGATAGTCAGTGTGGGTTATTTGTAGTCAGTAACATTAGAGAAACTATTCAGCATAGTAAAGGAGACTCATAGTATTAGAGACGTTTGACTTCCCAGAAATGATGGGTGTGCTCTCTACCTGGGAAAGATTTCTTATCAATTTGTTGTATTTAGTCAAGGACCATGGAGCATTCTACTGCACATCTCAAGGTTCTTTGCGAGTTTACATTATCTTGTTAGGGTAGAGTACAGGTAAGTCAAATTTGAATTTTGTAGCAAATATAAACAATGTTTTTCTGACCTTACAACAAAATGGATTTTCACCCTAAAACGGAATCAGGCTGGTCCAACAGGTTGAATATTCTTTAGGTGATGTATCTCCCTGATTACCGTCTGTGCCATCTGCATGCCAGTGAATCTTCCTAAGTTCTTTTCTGTTATAAATTACTTTCACAGGGTCCAAGCACACACACCAACACTTTCCCTTCATATCCTCTCCATTTTCCCCACTCACTGTGACCAATTAGTTCTCCCTGCTAGAAAGCTGGATGATCTTGTTGGATTGATCCCATAAAGACCATACCTCGGAGTCACAGATGCTGTGAATTCCTGGGGGCAACCATTTTGTCCTGTCCAGAAGACAACATTTCACAGCACACCTGCTAGGCATCTGGCTCTTAAATTATTCAATTCCCTTCTCTGTACTTCTTAACCATAATTCTCAAGCTCTCAATGGCTGTCATTAGGAGTATGTAAATGCATTTTCATTTGAAGTTATATATTATCTACAAAGTAAAATTTAAATACACGTGTGTAAACTGCATTTAAATGCTGTTATAAAATATTAGCAAAATAGGCTGTGTGTGTTATATGTGTTGCATGATAAAAAGGAATCACATTTGCATGTTCTAAAGTTTATTATATCAACTTATAAGTGTCTATTTAAAGTAGTCCACTTTTCATGACATTGTCAGTCTTCATCTAGTGCTCAAGAAGAAACCAACAAAGAGATCAAAATTAGGAAAAGTGGGAAAATATAGAGCTATGCAAAGTGTCAGATATTCTCAAACATGTTTATGAAGTGTAATTATAAAGTCATGTTATTTTCTAAATTCTAAATTTTAAATCATTTTCTAAATGATTTAACTCTTAATTTTCATTTGACTGTTACATGTTTTTCATGTTTGTTTCTTCTGCCTCTAGTAAAGTTTGACAAGAAAGCCAACACCTCACATTTTCTATACATTTATAGAAATTAGCGAAATTATTATTTATTTACATTAATTTATCTGACAGTTACTCATTTGTTTATAATTAGCCCTACTTCTGATAGTATAAAATAGGAAAATCATGGATCAACATTTTGTTGGATTACATTTTGATGGCATACTTTAACTTTCAAATATATATATATATATATAACTTTACTTCAACTAATAAATTCTTATCCTTGCTGATGAGCAGTGGCAGCAAGCCACAGCTCATAGCAGTACATGGAATATTGAACAGTATGTTATTAAGTGGCTTTATTGTGGATGACCAAAGTAAGATTATAGGCACATTTCAGATTAGCTTGTTTGGTAGGATATATGTGTAAAATGAACTTTTGATTTATGATACTTCTGATATACATGATTTTACTTGATATAACCCCAGTGTGAAATATAGTTTCTGAATAGGGGCAGAATGTGTTTGTAGGAAATCACCTACTTTCCATACTTACGCATGTGTGTTTTAAAGCCTTCTTATCAATGGTTTCTTATTTCTTGATTCCAAAAACTGAGGTGCATGTTTGTGTTTGAACATGTATGTCTGACTGAATAATGTGCAGAATTATTCTTTTTTTCTGATCAGACAGATGAGGAACATTCCAGGCTTTGACTTTCCATGAATTTTTTTCCAAGTATATTAGGATTTGGACTGATCATCATCCCTGTACTTTTTCCTCTAGGCTCTGTCTTGGTCTATTACACATATCTCCAGCAGAAGGCACTAATAGCACATTTATCTAAAGATGGTAACCAGCCTTAGTGCCAAAAACTAGGAGGACACCAGGACAATAAAGTCCTTTAATTCAACTAACAAGACACATATGAACTTGCAGAGACTGAAGTAGCAAGCACAGAGCCAAAATGGGTATGCACTGTGTATATATTTTAGCGTTTAGCTTACTGTTTTATGGGACTCCTGAGTGCGAGAATCAGTGGGTCTCTAATTCATGTGTCTGCTCTTGGGATTCTTTTCCTTCTGTTGGGTTGTCTTGTCCACATGTAATACTATGAGTTTTCTTTTATATTATTATATTTTATTTTGTCATATTTAGTTGTGATCACTTAGAAGAGTTTTCTCTTCAATGAGGGATATAAAATGATTGGGTCTGTGGGAAGGGGATGTGAGAAGGAAGTGGAAGGAATAGAGCAATGGGAAAATATAATAAAGATATATTGTATGAGAAAAGAATCGAATTTCAATAAAAGGAAAAAAAGAGGATGAGACAGTTTTTCCCTTACACTTTGTCCACTTATCATCCATAAATCCCTCCAGTCCTTTGACCACTCCTCTGAGACTGACTGGTCCAGATACATGTCATCGGCACAGCCTCTGGAACCTGGTGATCTTGAAAATTTCACTGCCTTCAGAGACAGAGAAAAATTTCTTCCAGGAGCTCATTAATGCTTATAACAACAACACTACCTGAGGAGGATAAGAAAACCAAGGCTCTCCCAATATCAGTATCAGACAAAGTGTTGGATTCATGGTAGATGCCACAAAATCAATAATTTTTCATGCTGTTCCTGAACTGGAGGTTTATCAGTATGTGGCTTCTATGTAAACTCCAGACCATGCTTTGTCACACTCATTTCTCCAGGGCCTTTTTGGCAAATGCTGTGTATGAGAAAGGCTTTAATTGAGCAGCTGCCATACCTGGGGGCAACAGATACGGAGCCTCAGATTTTCTAATTAAAAATAGTCATCCTTATCTGAGCTACACCATGGAATTAATACTTCCCATGCTCTTACAACAGATAAGTTCATGCCAGTTAAGTCAGAGTAATCCTGTGTATGAGAAAAATTATGGGGAATACTCTGGACCAGAAGTGTGTGTGACATTGTAGAGAAAAAAAGGCAAAGCAAAACAAAACATTGAGATATTTTTGTTTTTTACCAAATTAAATAATACAAATAACTGAAAACACCATATTATTTATTCAGCCAAGAACATCTTAGCCTACAACCTAATGTTTACATATTTGTGCCTCAGAATCCACAAATGATATCAACTATCTTTTAAGAGAATGAACTCAGAAAAGAGCCAGAGATCAGTTAGCCAGATCAGTTTTGCTGGAACTATTGGTCAAATATCAGTTGCTATCAGTGTCCATGGTAAGAAAGAGGAGAGGCTCCAAGCTCAAACTCTGTATGATTTAGCCCATCCTTTCCATCGTAGTTTAATAGAAGCTCCCTTCTTTCTTTCCTTCCCTCATTTTCTCTCTGTCTCTCTGTCTTTCTTTTTCTTTTCTTTGGAGGGGAAACTATAGTCATGGATAGGTTTTGAACAGTCATGAACTTCATGATACACTCTAAAGTGTCATGTGCTTTCTTCTTATAAACATCTGCAAAGTCTTCATATGAAGCACTGGAGAATAATTGCTCAGCATATTAAATCAAACAGAGAAGCTTTGACCTGTTTTGTTTTCTAGCCAAAATTCTTTTGATTATTTCAGAGACTTTTGTAACAAAATACCAAAACTCTATGCTTTAAATGAATTCTCACAGTTCTAAAGAGCAGAACTATAGAATCATGGTCCATCAGTCAACATCAAGTTTGAGTGATGCGGCTAGCAACAGGTTTTAAGCGACACTTTATGCCTTTTCTCCTGTCTTCATCGTTCTAGAATCTTTGAAGTCTATGCTTGGCTATTGAAGATTTACACAAAGCTCAAACACTGACTTTAATATAATGAATATATTAGTTTAGTTATACAGTCCAAGTGACAGGAACAGTTATTTCTTGAATTGACCTGATGAAACTTTATCTCCTGATTTAGACTGCCTCAGAATAAGGTTTTTTTAAATTATTTTTTCTTTCTTAGGGTTAGGGTCAGGGTAAGGGTTAGGATAAGGGTCTGTAGAAGAACCCCAAGCCAGACAAACACATGACATATCTAGGAGACCCTCTAGGTTTTCGTATCTTCTGCTTCAATCTGAGGGATTATAAGAGCACTGGTCTATTGACTCTGTAAGGCCTGCTCTTTGGATGTCCCCAACCCCTCTCATCCCCAAAATGCCTGATGCCCCTCTTCTGCAAGTTTTCTATTGCTCTCCATGATGTTTAGCTCTGGGCTTCTGCTTCTGTTCTTCTCAGCTGCTAACAGAAGCCTTTCTGGAGGGTAGGACAGGAACTTGAGACTGGGTAGTTAGGATAGTCTACATCTGCAGATAGCAAAAGTTCACCAGGTCCTCAAGAATTTCCATCCACTCAGCATTCTGGGAAGAAATCTGGTATTTCCTACTTTGAATGTGATTAACGATCCAGGTTTCCATAGTGATCTGTGGGATCAAAGACCTTTGTTCCCCCAACATATATGAATGATGAAATGGTAACTGTTCCTATCTTATTAAAGTTTTGTGCAAAGAACCATAGCTGCAATGAATCCATACATAAAATGCAACAGGAGTAGGTTCTCTTTTAGGGCCTATGATCTCCCCAGGCATGGACTCTTGACCAGGTTTACAATATAAGTCATGATCACTATATGGTGGATTAAGCCACCAATTCAATCAGAAAAAGCAGTAGCTTATCCCCAGAAGATGGATAGCACTATTACATTGCTGTGTATGTCTTGCCAGGATATTTGTAGTGGGCTCATAGCTGGGTTGGATGGCTTGTTTTCCAGTAGTTATGTAACAATTTCCCACAAGTTTAAAGGTACCCAGCAGAAAGGAAGTTAGTCAAAAAGTTGAATTAAATTCCAGTTCACAGTATTAATAATGGATATTTTAAAAACATCAAATGTTCATGAAAATGCACAGATAGCCAAATTTGGTACATAATCATCAGTACTGTAAATTATCAGAGACATTCTAGAGATCAATATGGGTATTTTAAAAGATACTGAAAATGTAATTATTATATGGTGCAGCTACGTCTTGTAATACACAATTGGAGAAACTGGAAACAGATGGAACCAAGATACCCAACTGTGTGTATTTATTTTGACCATCTTCTTAATGGTTATGGTATTGATCCAGGTAATGGGATACTCAGAACAATAACAACTGTCAGAATCAGGTATCTCTATATTGTCAATAATGAGGATAAAATATGATGAGAACGACTGCCATAGAACTGGGCTGGAACTCCTGACACAGTGGTAGCCATTATAAATGCATTAAATCTTTAGGGCACTGGCCTGGTCTCTGGTATCTGTTGATATCAGGAAAAAATTGTTTCCTCATTGAAATTATTGCTACAGATGATGGTGATTGATCTCGAGTATTGACAGTCAGAATAGATAGAGATAACTGATTGTGGCAGGTATTATTCTGCTGAGTGGCCAGGATACCACAATACTTCTTCCCTAAACAAAACCTTCAAGCAAGGAAAAATCTTCCATGATGCAAGAACTACAGACACAAAAACTCAGAACTCCTCTGAAGGGCATTTATTTTCTTATTTTTCTGTGAAGTCAATCTCCCAGCGATATTGGTTTTCATTTAATACACAATACAACTAATTTGGAGTGAACTGTGATACTTAATGAAGTTTCTGGATGATTATAAGTACTGGGTTATTTTGTAGAATGTAAGAATACAACAATGTTCCTCTCCTAGGGAATAGAAGCTGTCTAGGTACAGATTCATGACAGCTCTTAAATCTATCTGATTAGAAAGTGGCTGTTTATTCCCATAACATTTATTCCATTATTGAATCCATTATTATAACTTCACAGTCAGTCATTTATTACAGATTGAGTCCATTACTGGGTAAAACTGATGAAGATATTTTTACCTCCAGGAATTGTATAAACCTTCCAGCATCATGAAAGCTAGTCAGTGGGTATGAAGCATCCAGGCAAGAACCATATTGATTTCTGAGTTTTCAGGAAATTCGTTGGAGCTTTAGCAGATATAAATGTGCTATCTTCTGATGAATACACTAGAGTAACAGAAATTCTTAGAGAGTAACTAGAACTCTCTGTTCTTCAGAAAAAACCACATATGGCTTATTGCCATATGTGTTTATATGATTGAATAGAAATCCTGTCATCTTTAACCTCTTTGTTGAAGCAAATAATTGGTTAACTGTGTGTAACTGATATCTACTACATTGCCTTCACGATTCCATTCTAAAACCTAGACACAGTCTTTAAATTTTTATCATTTTGAAAGAAAATAATGTAATAATCTAAAGTCATCCACAGGTAAAGGGAAGAAATCTTAATATAAAGTGCTTACTCATATTTATACCAAAATAAACCAATGAAATCATAGATTTTTCACCAAAGGAATCTTATATTGTGCTGGGAACTTAGAAGGGCCCTATTTGAATGACTATAGGAGACACCGAGTAACTTATTCTCCCAGAGAAGTGGTACGCAAACCAGGAATCATAAACACTGTGCTGAGAGTTCATTCTTTCAGATCTTGGCTCTTACAACATTTCCTCTTTATTTTTCTGATGGCCCCTGAACATTAAGACAGTTTTCTTGATACAACGATGTCCACAAGATTTTGTGGAAACAGCTTAGATGCCCATTAACTTAATTTATTTCTTAAATAAAGAAATTGTTGTACATTTATACAATTTATTAGTACTCAGCTATTAAAAAAATGAGTACATGAATCTTTCAGGCAAATGGGTGGAAATTAAAAGAGTCATTCTGAGTGAGATAACCCAGGGCCAGAAAGACAAACTAACTGGCCTTGTGCTCATAGTTATTAATTGTTAAGTAAAGTACAAAGGCAACACAATCCACAGACACAGGGAGACTGAACAACAAAGAGGGGCTTGGTTATGATTCAGTGATCTCCCTGGTGGGGCAGTGGGAAGTAGAAAGGAGAGTGTAGGTGGGTTTGGGAGAATGGTAATGGGAGGATAGGAGGCCAGGTGTAGAAAGAATGATGGAGGGAGAGAGTATATGGAGGGACATCTGAATTAGGGGGATATTGAGAGAGAAATATGGAAACTCACTGGATCCCAGAAAAATCCTCTGGCAGATGGAGGATAGGGATCCTGAACAGGGCATCTCATATTGCTGTCATGGCTACAGTAGATGGACTGGTACATAACTCCAGAGACAAAATCTTCAATCTGTACCCATCCTCCCTTCAAGATACACTGTGACAATGTCTGTTCTGTACTCCATGCCAAAGGAATGATTCCATGCCTGATTCTGCAGGGTAGGCCAGGACCTAGAAACCTAATAGCCAGGAAGTGATTTCTAATGATAATCCTATTCTACTCATAGATTGGTAAGGAGTCCAGTCTCCATCAGAGAGGCCTCTGCCAGCAGCTGATAGGATCAAATGCAAAGGCCAAGATCCAACCATCATGCAGAGCTCTGCAAAACCAACAGAAGAGGGGGAGGATGCATTTGAAGGGTCAGAGGGTCAGGAACATCAGGAGAGCACATCCAATGGAATCAATAGACCACCATACTTGGGGTACCTTAGAGCCTGAAGCAGAAGACATGGAATCTGAACGGCCTCCTAGATATGATATTGTGGTTGACTGGCTTTGGGTTCTTGCAGGTATCCTGCAGACTAGAGTGTATGTGGGGTTTACTCACACTTTTGCAGCAATGTAGGATATCAGCCCAAGCTCTGTGCTTCCTGATGTTCTTCACCTCAGAGAACAATAGAAATAGAAAAGAGTATTCCTAAGTCTCTTTTCATTCAAGACGAAAGAGAGTTCTCACAGATTTTCTTACTAGTACTGATTGATATACCTGAGAGATCTGTCTTTGAGGAAAACTGATAAAGACGCAAGTACTTCCTTTGAAATCATACTGTGTAAATGGTCTGTATATGTGACAGTAATTCTGTATTTATATCAACTTTTGATGTTTATTTTATATCTAAATTAACAGGGTGCCCTGGCTTAGTTTATAGCCATGCAGATATCTACATTAAAGACTGAAACTCCATCAAGTACTAAGACAGGTTTCCTTGTTAAAAACAGATCCCAAACCATATTGCTAAGGTCCTGGAGTACAACACCTCAATCAAGGCTCCAGGAATAATGTAGTAAGATTTGTACCCATATCATAGAATACCCAATTGTGTGCCAGGTCACTACTGAATTTTTCTGCATGACAGACTACACAGACAAAGGCATTCTTCCTAGAGTGACAGCCGGTTACAGGTAAACAGCATCCCTGATATGAAGTGGGACTGTTGGCATTAATACATGACTTTCCAAGAGTCCACTATGTCTGCCTGCAACCTTTTATGTTGCTTTCACACTAGGTGGGTGAAATAAGTCCAGGATTAGGGACACCATGGTGTTACATCCTATACACACATCTTTGTAAACACCAAACCACCTATATCACCCACAGTCATGATGTGGATCTAGGTGTCATTGTAAAGAGCTAGTTTGGCCTTTGAAATGAAGAAACACATCTTAGTGATATCAGAATTTACTTTATGCTAAAGAGCTCAGACTACTACTTCAGTGGATAAATGTCAAAGC